>BPLS01029294.1:66620-88507 GCA_019656275.1 Rhododendron kiyosumense | reverse complement strand
TCTTCCCGCGGCCTGCCTCAGAATTATCCTAACCCCATTTTCTCTTAGGCCATGTTTGATAAGTGTATCAGGCCTTGGGATAGGATTAGCAATCCCATTGGCTTTCTAATTCTTTGTTTGGTTGTCAAGCTAGGGATAGGATTGAGAAGAGGGTGGGATTACTAATCCCACAGTATTCCCGGATTACTAATACCATGGGGTATTAGGTATTAGTAATCCTGTCCTAAGTTCCCTCATGCAAAATGACCACATTGCCCATAATTTTTTACTCATTACCAATAATACCCTTCATTACTACTGCTCTGGTATTGCTTTGTTGTTTCTGCTGTGGTATTGCAAAATCTGTTGTTGATTCTATTTCTCCATGATCATTGGGGAAAGAGAAAAAACCAACCACAACAATCATTGTAAATATGTAGTCTGCATTTGTTCATTTTGGTGGCACAAGCGTTATCAGATGGATTGGAGGAATTGGCTTTGAGAATGCGGTCTGCAAAGGTGTAGCTGTAAAAGGGTATTCCACTTTTTCCAAAAAAGTATTTTTTGAAAAAAAAGGTAATTTGAAGCTCAAAAATCATGTGTGTAAAGCAAATAATTTTTCTACCAATATGAATTTTGTTTGATAGATCTTATTGAGATCTTTTAAATAATGTAAAAGAAATTTAATTTTTTTTATTTTCATTATATTTGAACTTGAAATTATCTTCTTTTTGAAAAAGAAAATTTATAAAGAAAGCGAAACGGGGTCTAAGTCCACGGTCTCCTCCTATTTCACACCTTTTATTTGCAAACTGTCCAAAAATTGCAAATTCGTAAGCTAGTCTTCCATGCAATTCCATAGACCAGGTTTTCACCTATGGGTATAATTGAAAAATGTAATTTGTATCATATCCCTTGGTGTTCCAATCAAACAAAGGATTGAGATTGATAATCACAATCCCATGATTTAATCCTTACACAATCAAGCATCCACTTGGGATTACACCCGGTGTTACTAATTACATCTCCTTACGAATCTCATATCCTTATTAATCTCATCTAATCCAACAAGCTTATCAAACGGAGCCTTGGAGAATGATTTTCTCGTCAACTCATCATCCGGCACTCTTCACCTGTACGGCAGTACTATTCTTCCGTATAGCATTGTTCATATGTACGGTTGCACCATACCTTCAACGCTACCACCACAGACACTGGATAATTTATCTCTGAGTGGTAGTAATAATAATTGATGCCAGGTGTAGTCCTTTGTTGACTGCAAAGTCTTCTCAGCAGACCAACAATTGATGATAGTGGAGCAAATTATTTAGCCTCTGCTTCACTTTCTTCTTTTCTCCTACAGCAGCACCTTCTTCTTTTTCATCTTCTCTCTTTCCTTTTCCGCAGCTTCTTCTCTTCAACTCCGATTGGGGTTGTCTCGTCGTCGGAATTGTACCTTCACCTGGCAACGTCGTCGGTGTTGTCTCGTCGTCGGAATTTCATCGCTGAATTCATCTCGTCAAGGTAATTCTACTTCGCGGTTCAAATAAATTTTTGAAGACTTTGGTTTCTGATCCGTATTTGTCGTCGTCTGGTTTGCTTAGGATCTCTTTCCAGCGCTGTGTTACCACCTGTTAGAAAGCGAACGCGGCATAAATCATTGCACTAAACAAATTGAATACTCACTTTTTTTTTACAAAAATGCTATGGGACACCACTTCAGTATACCAAATGTGCACCAAGCTGAAGTGGATGCTGAGTGGCTTCATAATGGCCCACAACCAAAATTTGGGTTTTAAATGTTCAGCCAAAAATTACCGTCTAGAAATCAACCAACATTTATTAATAACTAGACCCACAACCTTCATCTCCCAAAATCACCTCCCACCATCTACGCCATTTCCGGTGACAACGCCGGCGACCAACACTGACGACCACAACCGACGCTGGGAAACATCACCGAAATCATAGTAAAAGTATACTAAAAAGAGGACCCCGTTCTGGACCTTTTATTTCTACTGTCAACACGCTAGAAACAATCTAAAAAAGAGGCCTTCCACCATTTACAAAGAAAAACCCAAGATTCAACTGAAGATTTTGCAGGCCTTGTGTGTGTTTCCCTAGCCCAGCAATCAACAAAAAAGATAACCTTTGATAACAGAGAAAACCAAACGTCCAAATCAGAGAAAACCAAATTGTTACTCCAAAAGAGACACAGTCCAACAGCGTGTTGGGAAATTTTTGAAAGCAAAGCAACAGAAGAGACAGTCAATGAGATAAATCTCTGAATCTCCGTTGGAGAATGTGTATCTTTCTTGTTCAAAACAGAGGTGGTGTATTTTTGCGCTCTCTCTCTCTCAACCTTCTTCAACTCCCAAGATGCAGATCTTCAATGTTTGAAAAATGTGGTTTACAAACTAGTAAATTAAACCCATATTTTTTCTGCAAATATGTGGGCAAATATTTTTGCTGTGATTTCGCGGTGATTACCGGTGTCGGTGGTATTCGCCGTCATCTGTAGTTGTCGCCGGAAATGGCGGCAATGGTGGGAGCTGGTTTTGGGAAATGGAAGTTGTGGGTCCAGTTAGTAATAAATGTTTGTTGATTTCCCGGTTGCAATTTTTGGCCACAAATTTAAATTCCAAAATTTTGGTTGTCGGCCCATTATTAATCCACTCAGCATCCACATCAGTTGGTGTACATTTTGTGTACTCAAGTGGTGTACACATAGCATTTCTGCACTTTTACTTACACACATATGTATGATACAAGCTCTAAATTGAACGACAAATCCCATGAATCAGCCGTGCAATTTCCAATTTTGACTTTCAAGACCAATATATCTATTTGATCTTTGACAAATCTCCCGGTCTAATCATTGCAAATTTTTACCAAATCCTTGAACATATTTCTTGCGTGTAAATCAACCTTTTCTCTCACAAACACACACACATGCGAAGTCAATGTCAAGAATTATGTGCAGCTAAAATGATTTCATTTGTTTCATTTTCAAGTTGTGTACTTGTTTGTATTTTTGTCGCTTTTGTTTTTCTTGACAAATTCAATGTCCAAATACTTGCCGGGCTTCGGCCTAAAAAGTAAAATAACTTCTTTTTTTTTTTGGTTCTTATTCAGTTTTTTCATATTTGTTAGTTTTTCGTTAATTTTTTGTGGTTTATTACTTCTTTATGACAAGATGAATCCAAAAATAGAAATTATATATATTTTTTGATCCGCTGTAAAAAAAAAATCTGATCGAAACCCATTTTTTTAAATAAAGATAAAAAAAATTGGCTTATTAGATTATTTTTGTTTTTATTCAAAAAATTAGGTTTTGATTTTAATTTTTACTTTTTAGATTTCTCTCACCATGAAGAAATAATAATTCACAAAAAATTGACGAAAACCGAATAAATTCGAAAAAAATTAAAAAAAAAAGCCATTTGGCTTATTATACGCAACATCTTGGGATAAAGTTGGAAAATGTGGTGAAAGAGTAAAGAATTGTACTTTACCCCGTGAATAAATATTTACGGCCGCCTAAGAAATAAGGGCCTTGCTTAGTTAACACGAAAATATATTTTTTCCATTTTTTTTCGTTTTTGTTGCAATCAGGCCACCGCCGCCGTTGCCACTGCCACCACCGCGGCGGCCGCCACCACCGTCGCCGCTGCCATCACGCCACATATAACTTTAAATGTGTAACAAAAAACATATTTTTTCATTTTTCTCAATTTTTTTATTAAATCCGCTACACTTAACATTTAACGTTCTATATGTGACAAATTTCTCTTTTTGTTTTGTCCTATTTTTTTTGTATTGATTTTTTAACATTTTATGAGTGATAAAATTTCCTAACACACAACATTATAACATTTATTTTTGGTTTTTCTTGTTTTTAGTCTTTAACGTTATATGATGTCCATACAAAAAATATAACATTATATTTGAGTTTTTGAATATCTAAATATCGAAAAAAAAGAAAAAGAAAAGAACATATAACATTATATTTGAGTTTCTGCAACTCTGAATCTCACAAAAAAATAGAACAGAACATATAACATTATATGTGAGCTTTTGTAGTTTTAAATCTCAAAAAAAAAGAATATATAATATTATATCTGAGCTTCTATAGCTCTATGTCTCACAAAACATGACATATAAAATTAGATGTTCTCAAAACAACATCATATCTTTTCAACAATATTTTATATCTCAAAAAATAATATTATATGTTCACATATCATGCCACTATTATCCTTATTTTCAGTCGCGCTTTGAATCCCAAGTTAAATGTTGATGAAGCCACAAGGGGTCAAGCTTCATTTTTTCACCATTTCTTCGTCAAAACCTTCTTCGAATCCTTCAAAATTTATGATTTTCTACTTCTGAATAGTATTCCCATAACCTCTATATCTACATATATACATATTCAAAACAACATAAACAATATTAATATATCTTAAAAATGAGATATACTCCTAGGAAAAGCTCATATTACACATGATAGAAATTCACATATAACGTTATATATTCCGTTGTCTATCACTTATTGAATTGGTCCGCGCAGCGGCCTCTTCGACTTGCTACTGATATTATATGGATATATCCAGATGTATTTTTGAGAGGTCACTGCGCGGACATATTCAATACGAGAACATATAACGTTATTAGTTCCTCTCTTTTTTCGAGTTTTACAGGACAAAATCTCATATACAATGTTTTATGTCCTCTACGCAAATTGAATTTTTTTTTATGTCAATACAAGCTCATATATATATATATATATATATATATACACACACACACACATATATGGTCACAAATATTCTCATATAACCATATATAATCATATATGGATATATCCATATGTGTTTTTGAGAGAATATATAACGTTATTAGTTCTTTTGTTTTGGAGTTTTACAGGACAAAATTAGGTACCAAGGGCAAATTGTCACATATAACATATATGTCTCAGTAAAGAAGATCATCTATAACCAAACCACGTCGCTAACCGAGCTTCAAATCACATATTTCACGTATAAGTTGGAGAGGACATTACATGGATCAATTCAATAAGTGATCGACAATGGAGCATATACCGTTATATATGACAGAAGCTCATATATAACATTACACGGTACAAAAAGTCATATATAATGTTATATGTTCTCTTTATTAAATAACATAGAATATTTCTAATCTAGAATGTTGTATATAACAATATAACGTTATGTATTATTATATCTCTCTCTAACTTAGAATTGTTTAAAAAATGACATTAAATAACAACAAAAATAAAAAAAAATATATTTTTTGTGTGACAAAAAAAGCACACATATAACCTTATATATTTGTTCAAAAAAAAATAAAACAATTTGTTCCAGCCTTATATGTCTAGTCCTAGAAAAAACACACATATAACCTTATATATTTATTCAAAAAACTCCAAATATATCAAAAGCAAATCGGAGAGGCTGCTACGTGGACCAAATCAATAAGTGATCAATGAAAAACACAAATATAACCTTATAAACTTGTTCTCCCTTTGCTGCCTAGTGAATCGATTCACGGTGATGTCGTACATAGATGCATAAAATTTCCAGATCAGGAAACAGAGTTCCAGAACCCAGACAAATCACAGCTGCAAATAATCTTCAAAAGTATATCGAATGTCTTAATATATTATAACAAAAAATCTGATCTTTCAAAACCAATAGAGAGAGAGAGATACCATACGTTAGGCAACTAAATCGAAATAACCAGTTCACGAGATTTAATGAACTCTGATCAGACAAAAAACACAAAATTGATTTCACAAACTCAGTCAAAAGACAACACAGAGCATCAAAATAGAAAAAGGAGATAATTTTGGAAATTAAAAACTAAATCATATTTGAAGCAGCAATAACAAATTTATACTCCAAATATATACCGATATGCAAGACAAATGGAAATCCTAGCCTGGCAAGCAAAAGGTTCGGAGTATATGAACGGGGAAAGTCAATTCATGACAAATCCAGGAAACAAACTGGATGTGGAAAGCCAGCCACAAACAACAAAAAATCAAACAAATCGTATAAACTATATTCCGGCACCGTCCTTGGCCTGATAATAATCTTGGAGGCCGACGGTTCACCATGGGGCGGAGGGGGCGCGAGGCTTAGATCTGTTTTCTGATCTAGGGTTTCTCTCTCTATATGTTATAGGAGGATTTTTTGGGCTTGAAAAATATCTCTTTTAAAGTAAATTGGAGCTATTAGGTTATATAATTATATTAGTGGACTAGAGGGGTTATGAAATTTAAAAGTGGATTTAGTGGGTTACAAATATGCTATAGTGGATCTCCCGCCACTTTTTTAATTAATAATCTCATGGAATGGGCAATCTCCTAACTTGGGAGGATTAGTAATACCTTGGGGGACTAGGTATTAACAATCCTATCCCATGAAATTAAATTACATTGACCCAATTCTTTGGTAGCATTATAATTAAGGATTTCCTTCAGAATCAATCAAACTTGTGTTTCAATTGTGAACCATGACTAATTAGCGTGAGCAAATCGTGTGATTCCATGAAACGTGTAATTGAATCACACGGTTAAAGAATGAACGGCCGATAAAATCATCCAATCTGTGAAGAACTGTATCTGGTGTCATTATAGAGAAAAACTATTTTATGAAGCTTTCCGTGAATAGTGGTTTACGAAGCTGAATTGTGCCCGTCCAAAGTGTATTGGATGGTCTGGAATTAAAAACACTTTTCGTGCAAATAATTTTTTTACAATCTGGACCGTCCTATGACGAAATGGACGGCTGAAATCATGCAGCTCTGCAAATTGCTTATTCACTGCTCCACGTGAATAAGCCAATCTCATGATTATATATGACCAAAATCAGTTTGTATAATACTTCCATGTAGAATGATACGGAGTATTATCTTTTGTGATCCCTGCATTGCAAACTAGAAGGCCTATTTTGGCTAAGCAGCGTATTTTTTGTATTCATTGAATTTTATTTTTGTATTTGTTATTTTTGCATCAAATTTTTGTGGATCGTTGATTCTTCTCAACGAGAGAAATAAGAAAAGTAAAAAATTATAATCACACCTCCTAATTTTTTGAATAAACAAAAAAAAAAGCCGAAAAGACCACAAAAGTTCGTCTTTATTTAAAAAATTATGGGATTATATCACAATTTTTTTACTTTTTTGATTTCTGTCGTCAAGACAATTTAATAATCCATAAAAGTTTGACGCAATAAAGACAAAAAAAAAAAGGAACTATAAATAGCTTTCTTTTGATTAATGTCGGCCTGGATCAGAACTTGAAATAGCTTTCATTTGTTTCGACCACTCTCCAGTGGCAGTGGCACATCGATCATTAACCTATCATCAAGTCATTATCAACGACATGACCAATAGTTTTTTTCCTTGACATTTCCAGAGTTACTTTGATTTGACGAGGTTGGGAGCGTGGTTTAAGCCCTTGACATTTCCAGAGTTATTTTGATTTGACGAGGTTTGGAGCGTGGTTTAAGCATCTCCAAAAGAATTGGCGACTGAAGGAAGTAACCAGGTTACTTATTATTTTTTTCTTTAAAATGAATCTCCTTTTGTTCCTTGTTGGATTAGGAATTAATGTTGAAAATCTGTCTTCTTGAATTGGAAAATGGCACCATCTCTCCTTAGAAAATTGAAACGCAAAAAACACTTCGAGGCACGTTACTAAGTCACTTTTGTAAAGACAATATTTTCCCTACTAGATGGTGTGCATCCGGCTAACATCAAATTCACCTTCAAGATACAACGAAACCCGAACTTAAAGTTTTTTTTGTCTGTGTTTGCCCAAATCAAACTGATAGAACAACAGAATATCAATATGCCTAAAAAATTCTTGGAAGAAGGTGTGTAGAGAGAGAGCGCAATCTAATATCAAATTTTTGGTTTAAGAAATGCCTTTACAAATGGCTTATTTATTGACATATAGGCACCATTTTGTGACACATTTATGTCTTTAGGAGACACACATTAGGAATGATCTTCTCCATTAAACACGCCCATTAGGAAGGTTCATGTATTTTGTAGACAATTAATTAAGAAACATCATGCCTCTAGTAGACATTAATCAATTAGGAAGGATTATGCATGCCTCTTGTAGGCACTCCTATGTTTTGCATTCCTTTCTCAGAGTATCCACAATACTCTAACCAAAATTTGACAGCCAAAGTTGTCATGATCACCAAAATTTAAAAATGTGGAGGTCAATGGCATAATCAAAACTAAATAACTAAAAGTTGCCACGCCATCTTTTTAAACTAAATAGAAAAAATAAAAAATTTTGAATTTTGTTTTCGGAAAATAGAAAAACTAATTTTGAAAAGTGTTTTTGAGACAAAAAAATTTATTTTGAAAATATTGTTGAGAGAGAGGGGGAAGGGAAGAGAGAGAAGATTTTTTATGTAATGATGAATGTACTTGATTGTAGATATGTTGGATTCATTATATATATTTGGTTATTATAAAAAGGTTGGTAGCTTTTTTAATTATCCGAAGGTCAATATTTAGTTATTGGTTAAGAGGTTGCTAAATTTGGTTAGGGAGATGCTAGGGGCATATCAATTTGTCACACCTCAATCACACTTCTTTCACATGCATGTGGGTTCTTGCATGTCCCTAGCATTTATTGTGGACTTCCCACACATGCATGTAAGAGAGGTGTGGTTGGAGTGTGACACATTGATCTGTCCTTAACATGTCCCATTTGGTTATTCCAATTTACCAAACATCGCTAGCTTTAGCAACCCTTTTGTTTTGGCCGGTTAAGTCATTGTTGATACTCTAACAATCATATCTCTTCTAAATGAACGCATCCTTTCCTATTTCCTAATGAACACATCCGTTCCAAATAAATACATCCCAATTTATTGAGTGTTATAATTATTCACATAAAGTCACAACTAATGTGAAAATGTGTTGTAACCTTAACCAAAAAAAACTCTCAATATCTTTTCAAGGAATCTCAAACCAAAACTCATTAACTATTTTGAAAACGCTAACAAGGAATTCTCTCTTGTTGACTAGTTTTTTTCCTCCTTTATCTCCAAATGATTGATATTGTTAGAATGTACGTGAATCATATACTCATCATGTAAAAGGAAGTTTATTCAAATGTTGTTCCCACGGATCACGAATGTCCTTAAATGAAGGTATATGACACTTACCATTCTTCCCAAAATATTACTGTTTAAATGTAATGTTGAATGCTGCCACCTACCTATATATCCATGTACCCTTAACCATCATATTTCGTTTCCCCATAATTCATCTCTTAATTTCAACAACTTGGGACCCCTTCTCCCTTAGCCATTGAAAGCAGTGCAGCGAGCTTCTTCAGATGACTTTTAAATTCAATAGTCAATCATAATCTGGGCTTATTTTGTTAGCAACTTAGCCTTACTTTCATATGGTTTGTTATCTATGAAGTACGGTTGCGGGTGCGCATACCGGTACTGGTACGATATGGGTACGGTGGTACAACAAAACTAAGAAAATTAGGGTACAGGTGTGGTTAAAGTTAGGGTACGACCAAAAAATTGAAATGTCTTCGTATTTAAGAGAAATGCATTAGTATTTGTAAAAAAACAAACCAAATAATAGTTAAATGACTTAGTTGATTAAGATCCAATATACAAACCGCAGTTGAATGTCTTAATGTGCGCCATGAGTAAGGTACAACCAGGGTGAGTTTGAGGTAACAGATGCTTTACAAAAACCCTATACATGCTTCTTTACCTAGACCAAGGTAAGTCGCGGACGCGTTAGGCCCATGTGCGGTTAAAAATTGAGGTCACATCCAAGCTTTTTTCTTTGGGGGAATCACCCAAGCCTCAACTTAATATGGAGAAGGATCAAATAAGCTTGCTCTTTCTGGGGATGAGCATCAATCGGAGGCGAGGCTTGGAGCTTGCTCATTCAAAGGTGGAGTGCTTGGAGCTTGCTCTATTTGTGGAGAGATTGGAGCTCACTAACTTGAATGTAAAGCCTATTAATGATAGAGTGCAACCATTAAAGGATGCAAAGTGGCGGCAGATTCTAGATAACCCCATAAGAAAATTTTTAGTAGTTTTTTGGAAAAATTGGCCGATGCAATCTGTACTGTTGACGAAATCTCCACCAAACCTATAATACGCTTCGAGTCACGACTATGTCGCTTTCCTAAAGACAGTATTTGCCCCCACCAGTTGGTATGCAAAGGGTTACAGCAAATCTGCCTTCAAGATAAATCGAAGCCCGAACTCGAAGTTCTTTCCGTTTTCGTTTGCACTAACGAAACGGACAGAATACCTGCCTGAACGAATATAAGAACCGAGAATCACTGTGTTCTATTTTCTGCAGCAAAACAGAATGCAGAATGAATGCTAGAAAAACATAGAGAGAGATGTGGGAGAAATTCGGATTTTCTGTGTCTACTGGATTCTGACAATTAGTGGTCTATTTATAGGCCACTACGCACCCATTGAGAATGGGTACGCACCCGATCCAATCTGACCGTTGGATCAGATCCTATGGTCTAGATCGATTAGTCACACCCAGTCACACCGAACAGGTGTACTGATTCATCCACACCCAATCGGATTTAATCCAATCCGTTGGATCGTGCCCGTTCGCGATCGATGGCTGAGATTGCAACTCTTCCTAACCAACGTACCCGTAGGCTCGAGTTGCACCCGATCGGAACCGCTCCGTGTGACTCACCTGCCACGTGCGTGACACGCGGCATCCACGTCAGCGCCACCTTACCGCCAACTCGCAATAAGAAAGTGCGCCGCTAAAGCGCCACAATGCACCACAGCCCACGCCGCGCGCGCGCGCGTAACGGCGTTGTCGGTATGGCGATGTACCATAGGGCTGCACCACACTAGATCATTGTTTATTCATATTAGGAATGTTTCCTAATATATACCACTCTAACTTCTCTCAACTATCCAATGTGGGACAAAGCTCACAAAGAGGAAAAACAAGCATTCTAAGGAAACAAGGAACTTTTACAAAACCAAAACAACGACTCCTTTATTTTGAAAATCTCTAACAGTTTTGTAACTCTAGTATCATGCATTGTTTGTTTTCACAATCAATTGGCAATGGATAAAGAATGAAGAAGTAAAACATCATCTGTGCTATGCATCCGTAAAAAAAACAGTACTAAATGAAAAGTGTTAAAGTATCCAACACAAAAATAAATTGGTTATGAGTGGAGAGGCCGATAAAGCTCATGACAAAATAGTTTTGGAGGTGAAATTTTAGCCACTATTGCATGACACAAGCTCTTCAACACTCTCCGCATGTTTAACCTCTGGCTTGCGAATGAAGAAAGAAATAAAAAATACATAACACATGCAGGTACTTAAACATATATTTTGAAGACAAGTGTGTGATGGATCCAATTCCAGCTTGGGTGAGGAGACACTGGGATGTTTGGGATCTACGGCTACTAGTTCTCCTTAGTCTCACATTACATATCATCCTCTCACTATTGGGCAATCGCAGAAAGTACATATTGTCACCATGGATTAGTGTCGTGGTTTGGTCGGCCTATTTAATGGTCGATTGGGTAGCAACTGTTGCCCTTGGCAAGCTCTCAGATGCCCGAGTCGATTATGACAATGGCAACGCATTGAGGGCTGTATGGGCACCTTTGCTTTTGCTACACCTTGGTGGGCCCGACACCATTACGGCTTACGCTTTGGAGACACTCATCTCTGGATGAGACACCTTTTCGGACTAGGGGTTCAATTTTCTGTCGCAGTCTACGTTATTCTTATGTCCTGGAAACATTCTTGGTTTTCAATTATGTCAATCCCGACGTTAGTGGCTGGATTTATCAAGTATGGAGAGAGAACATGGGTTCTCTTCTTGGTGAGTTGTGATAAATTCGGGGAGATTGTGTCATTTGGCAATGTAGGCAGAGGATCAAATCTTGGCAATAACACCACATCGGAGGATAAAAATTCTATACACGTTTAACAAATTGCCCATGGGTGCGTCAAGGCATTTAAGAAATTTACACAGTTTTACGACGCGGAAAACGAGTTCGACTAGTTCTGAAGAGTACTTTAATTAAGGACATGAAGTATGCACACAAGAGTGCTGTCATTGTCCCTTCTCTTCTGTTTGACCCGATTTTACATTGTTGTCGATGTTTGACTAGTTCTGAATTACACGAAAGGACAGCTGTTGAAGAGGATCCCCTTTGGAAAGAATTCTTCCACGAGCCTTCGGAACTGCAAATTATTTACTTGCACATCGCAACAGAAATCTGCTACAATTTGGAAATGGATACTCATGGTGCATCTGATCAAAACAACAAGGATGGTACTGTATCTCAACAACACGTGATGCCTCCCTCCAATTCGTCCTCGTCGTGGGAAGAAAACAGGGAACAATGCAGAATTCTATCACACTACATGATGTATCTACTTGTTATGCATTGTTCGTTGTTGCCTGTTGCTGTATCAGGCGATCTTGTGAGCAAACGTATCCGCGATTCGCCACTAGCTATCAAAGGTAAGCAAGATGTAAGGGCAGCTTGCCAATCTTTGCTGGACTCAGATGAGTTCGGAACGGGTATAATGGTCCGTCTGGTAAGGAGTAAAGAGAAGGATGAGAGATGGGAAATGTTGAAGTTGATGTGGGTGAGGATGCTATGTAACGCGGCGAGTAAGGGTCAGAAAAATGAGCAATTTTGACAGCCACCCTGAGGGCCCTCACTCCCTCTACCACCTCTCCTACCACTCCTGCTGCCTCTATCGCAGAGCCCAGCCGCTGCGCCTCCCAAGCGGCACGGATCCCAAAGCCCTGCATCAGGTGCTGGGCCCGATACTCCGCGTAGTCAGCACCAGCTTGGAACAACAGCTCGAGGTGAGAGTCCGACTGTGTAAACCGCTCCACCTCCTCCAAGGTGTACTCGCTCGTCGTTAGCACGAGAGGAGGGAGCGGCCCAGGGACTAAGAAAGCGTCCAGCCTCAGCGACTGACGTGACACCCGATCGCCCAGGTACCACTGCCAGTCGTAAGGGGACTCCCAAGAGTACCCTCCCCCTCGCCACGGCGTGGCTATGGGCCATAAATGGGATCTCAAAACGGTCCCAGATGCACCAGTGCACCTGCAGTAAGAAACATGTGTCAGGAGAGTGATTCCGAATATGAATAAAAAGGACTAAGACCAAGGAATCATGAGATACCTGCACAGGACGCAGCTCGTCCAAGTACAGTCGGTAGGTGTTCAGGTCGCCCTTCCCCTTCTTCACTCCTCTGAACTCCTTTGACCAGCGAAGGGCACGAGGAAGCACAAAGTCGTGGGGGCACGACGTCGTGGGAGGGTACATGTCCAGTACCTCGTATGTCCAAAGCTGCAAGATCCAAAGCATTGAAAGTTAGCACAAAATAATGCAAACGCATGGATAGGAAGCTAACTAAGTATCGAAAGCAGAGTTTTGAAACATACCTCCCAGACTCGCCAGTAACCGCCGAGGCTCTTCCCCGCGTCTCGGGAAAACGACCCCATGAAGGTGTAGCACGCCCCCAGACCCGCGCCGCCCCAGTCAAAGCGGGCTATCTCCTCGATGGCCCCCAGAGTCGGCAAGAAAGACAAGTGCACCCGGTTGCGCCTGTTCGAAAACAGGGACGCACCGAGCACGTACAACAGGAAGCATCGAGCCATCTGCTTCTCCTGTACCCTACCCACTGGTGGCTCTGCCCAAAAGTCCAGGAGCTGGGTGTACGGGGCATCTTCATTCTCTGCCTTTAGCCTATACCCCAAAAGCCGCCTCTGTAGCTCCGGATCCCTCCCTGCCATGGCGTCGTAGGGGATAAGGTCATCTCCGACCCTCAGCCCGGTGATCGCTGCAAAGTCCAAGGGCATCACCGTCATCTCGCCGAAAGAGAAGTGGAATGAGTTTGTCGTGTCCCACCACCTCTCGGCAAGCGCCCTCGCAATCTGACGATCGTTGCTGGCCCTCGTCAGCACGTTCACAAACTCCTCGAAGCCTGCCACCCTCACCATCTCCTTCGAGGCCTCTGGGAGCCTCTCCCAAAACTAGGGCACGTCGCTCGCACCACCGTAGCACGAGATTCGTATCTCCTATTGCAAAAGAAGCCTGATTCAGTCAACATGACATAATGATCACCAGGCGTTAAGCTAAGAAGCATAGTACATTGTATTGAAATACAAAACGAAAGCATACCTCGGCTCGGCGCAAGGACAAGTGCTGCTGCGGGTCCCTTAAGACCAGGGACTCGTCGTGGATGGCCCCCTCCGGCCTGTAAGCGTCTAGAAGTGAAGGCACCACTCCGGCACGTAGGACCCCTCGTCGAAAGGACGGCCCTGCCCAAGGACCGTCGTCGCTGCGTCCACCACGGTCCTCCGAGGGACCAAAACCTCCTCCTCCTCAGCCTCTGGCCCCCTGGCTACTCCTGTCTCAGCCTCGGCCCGGAGCTCCCTCTCCTGGGACTCGAGCAAAGCCTCTGCCAGCCCAGGCACCCCCCGAAGGGTCTCAACTAGGTCCTCGAAGGACGCACCCTCTAAGAAATCACCCATCCCTATAGGCCGTGACTATCCCGCACCTGCACCACTTCCCACAAACATAGCCGACACCTCCGGCTCCTCCGCCGGCTCCTCCTCGACAATGGGGGCCTTCACTGAGTCAGCCCGGGGCTCCCTCACGGGAGAAGCCTCCGTCTCCTCCTCCGTATCTTCTCTTCCAAACCATCGACAACCCCCGACTGGCCCGCGGCCACACCCTCACCACCTAGCTCCACTGCACCCGAGCTCTCCACGCCTTGGCCATACCCGACCAACACCTCACCACTGCTACTGCCAGCCACCGCGGCAGCCGAGGCCGGCCCCTCCTCGGTCGCGGCTGCCAAAACCGAAAACCCCGGGGTCTCTGGAACCTCCCCAATCGCTGCCCCACTCTCCGAAGGAACCAGAGGCGGTGTAAGCTCAACCCTTGGTGGTTGATCGCCACTAAGCATGTCGTCCCTCTGATCCATGGTCAAATGAGAGAGAGAGAGAGCAGTCGGGAGAGAGAGACCAAGAGAGAGAGAGCACTGAGAGAGGGAGAAGGAGAGAGAGAGAGTATCGAGAGAAAGAGAGACGTTGGGAGAGAGTGAAAGGCGCGAGAGAGAGAGAGAATTCGAATGAGGGGGCGTACTGTGTACGCCCCGCCTATATATATATATATCCCCCGTGAACCGATCCGTCTGGAATTAAAACTGGACCGGGTTCACAGCCTATAGCGCCGCACGGCATTCTGTTTAAACCGCACGGTGTACCACTTCATCTTATAATACCGTGCGACTCTCTGTAAGCGACGCACAACATTCTAGGCTGTTTCGACAGTTCGGATTCTGAACGGGTTCATATCATTCGAAACTGTGATTGTTCGGTCCTACTAGAGTTCGCTCAGAGATAGAAAACAGGCATGGATGTAAAGAGAAAAGGTGCTTTCATTCCATTCAAACCGGGTAACCCCGGGATCGTTCATTACATTCGTTCAAAAAAAAAAAGAAAGCAAAAACAAGAATCCTACTGCCTTCTTCTTCTTCTTCTTCGTCTTCTTCCTCAATCGCTCCCCCTGCCGGAAGCATCGTTCGCGCCATCCGAACGGTCGTCGGAACCTTTCGGATTCCCCTCCGAGTCCTCCGCAGTGTCATCAGACTCACGCTCCAGTACGTACTCCGGGTCGTTCTTGTCGTCCAACTGGTCGAAGGCGACATCCTGAAGATTTGTCACCGCATGACGAAGGTTGCGAATGGTCTCAACAAGCCTCGCGATCTGACGAGAAAGTTCTTCGATCTCATCCCGATAGTAGCCCATCTCGACCTCCAGGGAGGCAACCCGTGCTGCTAAGTCACTGTTCGCCATGGGAGTGTCTGGTTTTTGAAAAGTGTGAGAAGAAAATGAAGAGACTTGAGAGATTTTGGTGGTGGTGCATGGAATGAGGCACCACCACCCTTACAAAGACGTTGAACCTTTCGAACGGGCACGCCTATATTAATGGGCACCCTTAAACCAACCAGCTGTTCTCGGAAATTGAAGAGTTGCATGAAAAATTGAAACGCCGTGCAACACAATGCTGCACCGCGCAACATTTTAGCTTTGCATGGGTGAAACCTTTTCCTCGGAAATTGTTCAAACCAGCCACCAAAATTCCCTTAGGAATCAAATATTCTAGCCGTCTTACAGAAAAGTCCACTTAGAACTATGAACTAAGATTTCTTGTCCCCCGAGGACTCGCTGTACTTGCACGTCTCACTATTTTCACCCTCCAAGGGCTCATCTCGTTTCAACCAACCTCCTGAAGGCACGACTCGCTATTTTCGCCATCCGAGGGCTCATCTCGTCTCAACCAACCTCTTGAAGGCACGTCTCGCTATTTTCACCCTCCGAGGGCTAGTCTCGTCTCAACTGACCTCTTGAAGGCACGTCTCGCAATTTTCGCCCTCCGAGGGCTCATCTCGTTTCAACCGACCTCCTAGAGGCACGTCTCGCTATTTTCGCCCTCCGAAGGCTTGTCTTGTCTCAACCGGCCTCCTGAAGGCACGTCTCGCTATTTTCGCCCTCCGAGAGCTTGTCTCGATTAACCTCCCGAAGGTAAGCATTCAATTCAC
Source organism: Rhododendron kiyosumense (assembly GCA_019656275.1). Lineage (NCBI taxonomy): Eukaryota > Viridiplantae > Streptophyta > Magnoliopsida > Ericales > Ericaceae > Rhododendron > Rhododendron kiyosumense. The sequence goes on along the minus strand of BPLS01029294.1, from coordinate 71,858 downwards.
AACTCTTAGCACCATTGGCACTTGACCGTCTCACTGCACAAGATTATTACTTGTCCTCTGGGACTCGTTTCTTTTACATTGTCCCAACTGAACTACGCTGGTTTGATTCCTACAATGGGATACGTAGGCAGCCCCTCGGGCGCGACCACCATCGTCATTTACTTGCATTTCGACTTTGGAGCAGCGGATTGGGATGCCTTTTTCTTTAAGCGTCACTCGTACCAATCAATGGTGTCCGAGTTACGTTAAAGAGGGACTACTGTAGACACCCTAATCCGGGCCTCGAAAGTGCTCTAAATTTTTCGATGATGAAAAAAAGGAAACAAATACCTCCGAGAGCTTGGAAATGAGACTCTCCCAAAATAAACCCTAAAGCCCAGAGCAAAACCAAAGGCTTAGAGCCAAACCAAAAGTCCAGAGCAAACCCAAGAGCCCAGGACTAGACCCTTAGTACCGCACGGCACACCTCTACACCTCACGGCATAATAGATTTCATTATGCCGCACGAGGTCATGAGGTCAACCACACGATATTTTGGATAAAGTTCTGACTGGCTCAGCTAGCTGTCGGCCACGCCCACTTGAGCCACTGCTACAAGCTAGCTCAGCCGAAAGGGCACTTCTGGCTTGTCCAGAAAATACCTCCACCATTTGAAATTCAAAATCCTTGGCCTTTGCCTATAAATATAACCCTCCACTCAAGAGAAAAGAGCCCTGAACTCTCTTTCTCTCTCATCATGCTTTCATACTCACTCCTCACTCCAAAGCCTTGAGAAAGTGCTCCCAAAAACATTCTCAAGGCTCTTTCTTCCTCAAAATCTTCCATTTTTCTCCTCACCATTGAAGTGAGTCCCCTTGCTCACTTCAAGACCTCCTACTTCCCAAAGATCTCCTTTATCAAACCATCCTCACCATTTCTCCTCGATCGCTTTCATCCACGTTCATCCGAAGCCATCCATTCCCATCCAAGCTCGAAGATCAAAGGTATAAACTAGTTTCCTTGGGATAGGCCCCGTCCATATCTCTGAGGGAACCTCGCTGTGGTCAGGATCGGCCTCGTTTGGGTCAGATCCTGACTTAAAAACTATTTTCAAAACAAACGCAAGCCTCTGTGCTAAGAGAGTTACGTCCCGCGGCGTCTTGGTGTATCGCATGGCGTAGCTGACTTAAACGCATGGCGTTTTAAGTTTATTGTTTTCTTGCTCAAACCATCTGAATCATAGCTATCCTCTATCAGGTCTTTTATTAAAATATCAGGCATAGATACTTCTCGAAAATAGATCATATCTACAAGCCATGTGTAGTTCTTTTTTTTAAAAAAAAGAAAATGAAGCTTCTTTGATTATTCAGAAAGATCAAGGAGGTAAAAGCTGCTTTCTGTTCATGGCATTGGGAGAATGGTATTTTCAAAGATGTCTGGAAGTATAAACATCGTTTGATGTCAATGAAAACCCCGCGCGTCTTATCCAAGACGCCGGGCGGCGTTTTGAAACATCGTGAAAACCTGAAAGCGAAGAGGAAACCCCGCACGGCGTTCTATAAAACCGTGCGCGGTATTACGAAACGCCGTGTACAAGGATACTATGATCTAGATAGTTTCTACCAAAAGTTCCTTCCATTTTGCATCATCATTATCATCACTGTACAGTTAGCACCACGTACACGCCAACGTGATTTATTACCCCTGTCCTTTTCCCCTTTGCTTGCTTATTTAAGGGTTTGATTTTCCAAAAGATATTCTAAATCCCCTCTTTTGAAAGATTTAGTAGAGATCGGTTTTACCGGGCGAGTGGGGTGCTTTTCCAACAAAACCTTCACTGTTCGTAACGTGGCTTCCGAACCTAAAATCTCAACGTTTTTGCTAGACCAAGAGCCCTTCTTTCTCTTCAAAACAAACTCTCGGTTTCTCGGATCATCCATCTCAAAAATCCGGGTGGCTACTTTTTCTTGGGCGCGCGCTGGTATGGGGAGCCCACACTTGCTAACCTCACCTTTTGCATTTCCGTATATGTAATTACCTTAAAGATCTTTTTGATTTCAGCCAACCATTCATATGCAATAGTAGGATATATTCCACCTTCAAACGTGGGCTTCAATTTCAAGAACTCCTTAAGATCAAGTCCTGCTGCCGATTGAGGTTGATTCTGATTCTTATTTAGTTCTGGTCATTGTGGGGGTCGCACATGTGGTGGTTGTTCTTGGGGTGGTGGTTGTTCTCGTGGTGGAGGAGAGGGTGGTTGGTATTGTTGTAGATTTTGGACCAGAGTGGTTAGGTCTGCTATTGTCCTTTCTAAGCATTCAAATCTCGTTTGCGACTCAATTTCTGCTTGAGTGCGACGTCGCTCCATGATTAGGTCTCAGTAACAAAATAGATTAAAGATGATCACAATCTAGATTTAGTTATAACAATTGAAGTAAAATAAGGACAACAAATTCTTTTATCCATAATAACTAGACACGCTTATATATTACAACAAAGTGAGTACACCCTCTCTTTTTTTTTCTAACAACACAATGTACAACTATCCACATCGACAAGATTACGTACATTACTTCAGGCTGTACATTACATAAGACTTATCATACATACTATACACTTTTTACATTTTTACATGGTCAATTAACTTAGTTTTCTCAGCACACTCCTATCGGCTACTCCAAGTCAGAAGATATCACAATTATATTGGGATTTTCCTCGGGATACTCCTCCTCTGAATCGGAACCGGCTCCCTCAATGACCATAAGTTCCCGGAAAAATACACGTTGTGCCCTTCTATCAAGCGTAGGCGCTGAGGTGGCCGCCTGTGCCGGAGCAAACGAACCGGAACCTTGAGTTGCGGACTTACTCACCGCCATTCCATTCCTTAACTCCGTATAAGTTTCGCAAGAAGTAGCCAGTTCCGTTGCCGTTTTAAAGACTAGCTTCTGCGATCACAACCTATGTCGGACAACCGCTTAAGTCATCCGTGGAGGATATCAATGCTCTCTATTCACCTTTTCTATTTCTTGACACACCTTGGTCTCTGCATCCCTTCTTACATTTTCCATATGCTCTGCTATGTCCATAAAGCTAGCATTGTACACTCCCGGTCCCTGTGAAACTACCTTATAACGACCCCATTCGTCCCTTCCTTGGTGAAAGTTATAATTTGCCATTCCTACAAATCAAAAGGAGAAAGAAACCACATTAATTAACTTATTTGTTTCTATTGGCTCTATATTTTATTTATTTGTAGTCTGTCAATATATGATATGTCCGCTATACTCTGGAGTTTAACCCTAAATCCCAAACCATGCTCTGATACTATCTCTGTCAGGTCCCAACTCCAATATGGGTCACGTGACCGACCAGTGATGGAATCACTAAGGCCTCCAACACTTTTACCATTCAGAGCATGCTAAATATAAAAAGAAACAGCAAAAACGTCTATTCATACAACTCTAGAGTGTCTATTCATACAACTCTAGAGTGTCTATACAACATAGCTAAGCATAATTTACATTGACAACTATTACAGTACTACATGTCTCAAAACTACACAACACTTCTGTTCCTTTTTACAAACGTGCTATTTACAATAACTAACCAAACAACGCATCTGCCCCACAACTTTCTATCTACATTAACATGGAAAAGTAGAAATGATTTTTATGAGCTGAAGCTCGGGCGAGAAACGTATACCAAAGTTACAGTTTGACCATGGAAATATCCCACATTATAAAACATTTCATAGCAACAATTCAAATATTTCATTGAACATCCAGTACATGCATTTTAGTCAGTAAGTTCATTTCTTTGGTCTAAGAGATGGACCCTTTTCATTTCATTTTTCTTTCAACTTTTGCACTTTTGAGCGATAATAGCATTCAATGGTATTTATTGCCGGTCGGTTGGGGGAGCAACCCCATTGAAGAATGGTAAGATATCATTACCCGGCTATACCTGGCTGCATCTCCTACCTTATTACTTGACGCCACTAGTATTTTTACCCGTCCCCTAGCGCTCGGGACACTGTTCGAATGAATCATATTATCACGAGCATATACTAGCAACCACTAAAATTCAAGTTTCCAAAACATATTGCCATGGTCTAATTTAACTGAAACTCAAAAGATTTATAAACCAACCATCGCATGCATTATCATCAATTAAACCAAGTAGAAAGTTCAAATTCCATATTTTCCAGCAAAATCAAGCAGTGGCATCTCATTCTAAAATTTTAAAAAATACATGTAACTAAGGTATGCGCAACTCACCAAAAAAATGCGGCTAACTGGACGTGGCACCGAACTAGTCCAAAGTACCGGTACCTATACAAAATGTATCACGAATTACTTCTTGCCACTGTTTGTTGAACTTGACTTAGGAATTGACTTTAATTTCTTCATTAGGCCATCGGGTCGGCATAAGTACTATTTTTTTAATTCTATTATAAAGAAATATATAATTAACCTATATCATCATTCCAAAAGTTGTGGGTACAAAAATAATGTATAAGTTTGAAAAGGCATTCATCAGTTAGGATAGGTACAAAGGATTGGTGGAGTCTATTAATTAACTTAATCAAACTCCTATATTAATTTCCTAAATTTAGGACTTAAAACAGTCAAAGCTACAAAGCTACAACTGCAAACAACTTACTTAATCAATTTACGGCGGCGAGTTTCAAAGCCGAACTCTTTGCCAGAAAGGGTTTCACTGGTGAAAAAAATATAGAAAGGTTCAGGTATGTCGACTGCGAGGAGAGAGAGTTGTACGGTGCAAATTGAGGTGAGAGGAAATGGCCGAAGAGGTGTCGAGATAGCCGGCAGCCATGGCTGCCGTTTCGAGGAGATATGTGCGTCGAACGTGTGTGAGTTGTAAGAAATTTTGCCCCAAATCTACTTCCTCTATTATAACAGTATACATATCTCTTATTACTATCTGTAAAATAGATTAATAGGTAAGAAAGATTACCAATAGGAATTGTAGAAATCCTCCGGAAAACAAACAGAACAGTAGGCGGTCTAGCGGTCGATTCTCGGCAAAAGGAAGTGTAGGTACAGGAAACTCTCTCTCCCTCTCCTTTACTATTTTTATCTCTTTTTACTTTGCTTTTGACTTTTAAATTGATAATTACCCATAATGGATATATATATATAGAGAGAGAGACTCCTTCTCCTAAGGACCACCTTAACGTAATAAAATAAGGACCTCCTTTTTTCGATAGAATTTCGATGATCCAAGCCACTCAATGTG
>BPLS01029294.1:0-66220 GCA_019656275.1 Rhododendron kiyosumense | reverse complement strand
CGAAATTTTTTTGTCACCTATTATTCTTTTTGATGACGAAATATTTCATCACCATTCTAATAATTATTTGTCACCCATTTTCAATTTCGTCACTAATTATGGCAGGTGATTGAACAATGTAAATACATAGTTGACAAAAAAAGTTTCTTCACCAAAGAAATTAATTAAAAATAATAATTGTGACAAAATATTGTCACATAAAATTTCCAATTAAAGCCAATTAGTGGCGAAAGATAGTCATTGAAAATTTGATGAGAGAAACATCTTTGGTGATAAAAAAAAAATTGTCACCTTAAATGTGTATAGGAAATAAAAGTGACAAAATAAATTGTCAACTAACACTCATCTTACAAGACAATATCGTCCTATGCATTTTGGAATTCAATACTTAGCCAAACAAATGAACTATAAGTTACACCATAATAGCCAATACATCTTCATAAACCATTATAATCATGTGCCAAACTAGATATCTATTAACCACAAAAACTATGTATTCTACACCAAATTAATGTCCATTCAACCATAGGATCTAAAGCATCAATGTTCCCATGACAAAAACATGAAAGGTAGACCAAATCATATATTTTCATCATAGTTCGGTAGCATCATTAAAATGACAAAAAAAAACTCGCAACTTCAACCAAAAAAGGAGTCTTCATAGAAACATGTATCCAGAAAAGAAACTCGAAACTTCATCCAAAAAAGGAGTCTTCATAGAAGCATATATCCAAAAAAGAAGACTCGGACCTTCATCCAAAAAAGGAGTCTTCATAGAAACATATATCCAAACAAAAAATCTTCATAGAAGAGCGTATATATACCACCTTCCTCACTATCAACCTTATGTGTATTCAATCTGCACACATAAATAGTAGGATAAAGTATTTTGGTTATGATGTTAATAGAACACAAAACACTATGGAAACAACTTAACAATCTGCACACACAATGTATTTTGGTTGTGTGTTGGGTGCGTTGTGTCCACTAAAGTTGTGTGTTGGTGTGATTGTGTGAGTTGTGTCCACTAAAGGTGTGTTGTGTCCTCTAAAGGTGTGGTGTGTGTGTGTGGATTTCATTACTGGTGTGTGTTGTGTGGGTGCCAAGGTTTTATACACCTAAGGAGCTGTGTCCCCATATAAGTCGTGTCCCCCGCGTGTCCATGTTGTGCCCCCACCATAAAGAGGTGGAAACCCCTCTATTTTGGGACACGAAAGCCGTTTGGGTACCCTTATATATAGAGAAAATAAATCAAAAGCAATTGGAGGGAGAGAGAGAGAGAGGGAGAGACGACGTGGAAGTTGAACCAGCAACCTGGAAGTGCAGCCGTTAGACTTTTATTTAGGTGTCCATTACTATTAGACTTAAGGCAGCATTGTGTAACTAGACTATTTTAGTGTAACCATTGGTTAGTGCCATTGGTAGACCATTGTATGCAGATCATTTCACAGAGTCGTGCAAACGGATTAGTTATGCTAAAATTTGTGGAAATAGACACTTCTGCTCTGCTTAACAATTTTGACTTGACATTACCTTCTAGGGCTGTTTTTAATATTAGAGTGTGGTATCCTTGGAGACTGTTACGATGTGAGTCCTGTAAGGTGTTTGGGCATAAGACTTGTCAGTCTAAGGTTGTTCATGTGAACTCTAAACCACAAGTGTGGGTTGTAAAACCAACTCATGTTGTTCCTATTGTTGTTGAAGTTCTGTCACCTATAGTGAATGATGCAGTTGGTGGTGTTGCGTCGGCCTCTCCTGTTTCTGTTTCCGTAGTCGCTGACGGGGCGGTTGAGAGGATTCCTACAGTTGTGGACATCAAGAAGAAGGTTGGGATTGATGGGGCCGCTTATCTTAAGGTGCTGAATTTTTTGGTGTCTTCTTTTGGTACCAAAGTTGTGGATAGTTTCTCAATTTTGCAGAATTTAGATAGTGGTGAGGATAAGCCAGACTCAGGGGCTGAGCCAATTGCTCTGCCTACTGATGAGGAGTTTGTTGATGGGTTGAATCAGGAGCTGATCCTTCAAGTTTCTCCCCTTAAAAAGAAGGGAAGGGTCACAGTAAGGGTGTTCAGAAACCTATGCAAGCAGTGGTTAAAGGTTCTGTTGGTCCCCCTAGTAAGGGGAGGGGTGATAAAGCGTCTTCCTCTTGAACATTCAAAGTCGGAGCTTGGAATACAAGGTGGCTTAATAATCCCCTTAAACAGCAAGTGGTTAAATCTCTTATCTTGTCTCATAAGTTGTCTATAATGGGAGTGGTAGAAACTAAAGTTAGATTAAGTAACAGTACTACATTAGTTACTCCCCAATTTGCATGGAACCTAAGTAGCCCAGACATGGACAGGATATGGACATGCTGAAATGTGCCAAATAAAAAATTGCCTTGAAGACATTAGCAATTTTAAGATGCCTCCATGCATATTAAAACTGGGTACATAGTATGTGAATATATACCATACAGTGGACACCAATATATCTGCCATCACGAGGAGAAAAGTATTCCAAGCATAAATATACATCAATTGTGCAACACAATCATCCGAAGACTAATAAGTGAAGAGAATGAGATATTAATAGGTACAAATCTACATTGTTCTCATTTTACCATTGAATCCAACGCTCCTTTTCAACAAACTTGTAACATGTTCCATCCATGTCTAAGTGATGGCCATATGCGTCCCCCAAGATCCAACGAGGCAACGAGTATCCGGTTCTAAAAAACTATTGAACAAATACAAATAAGACATATTTCCGCGTGTTTGTCACATCTCAGTAAGTGTCAAACATGTGCTTCCTAGGTTCCACCTTTTTTGAATCCCAAACAAAATTTTCTCAGTTATAAACCTCATACATGCTCCATCTCTGCATAATTGACTAAGGAATTAAGAGTACTACGAGGCTTAACTACGTGGTTACCCTAAAATGAGAAAATCAACATACACAAGCAGAAACAATATGCGAAATGTCTATACGAAAATACTATACTGATTTGGTCCCCTCACTGTAAAAGCAAACAACCGATCAAAGTGGATATTTACAATTTCATAAACGCATTGCTACAACATTGTTGTGGAGGAAATTTTGCATGAACGGGTAGAATTCTCTATGAGACAATCAACAATCATTTCAAGATGCATCAGACTTGTACCAATAGCTGATGCCAAATTTATCTCACCAAGAGCAGAAAATGTGCAAAAGCAGAATGCCAAAACATGGTCCAATCGGTGATTACATAAAACCATCTTTTACTCTAAAACATATGCAACATACTTCATTGGTCATTTATCATTATCATTGCAGTTTGCAATAACGTCACACCCATAAAATATCTGACTCCGAAGTCTGAATGAAGGAGAATTCTTCTGTAACCAGAAGTGACTAGTGAGGGTTCAAGCCTTGCCACTTGCTTCCTAAACATAATAGTACGTCTTATGTTTCCTGCTCAGTGGCAGAATGTTCATAACAGTTCTGAAGGTCCAGTTGAATAAATATGTGGAGCTAAGGATGGTTGAAGAATCTTTTCTGAAACACGAGTCTAGAGTGAAATGGTTGGCTTTAGGATACCAAAACTCTAAGTACTTTCACCAGAAAATGTGTTCCCATAGAACTAGAAATACCATTCTAAGTCTTATTGATTCTAGTGGTTGTTTGATTGACGATCCTAAGGCCGTGAAGCAGGAGATTTTGGGTACTATGCTGGGTTATTAAGGACTGCTTTCAATAGAAAACTGGATGCTATGCCTACCCTTAATCTAGCCATTCAATCTAAGGTTCCAGTTCACTTCAGAGATCAGTTGATTGCTCCAGTTACAGAGCATGAAATCCCGCTATCCAAGTTGTTTGGTTAAGGACATTGAAAGCCTTGAGCGCGGCAGCGTTCATTGAGAGCCTAGAGAAGAGAGCGGAGCTGAGATCGGCGGAGAAGGTGGTGGTGGTAGAGTTGTTTTTTGGATGGTCATCGGATTCTTGGTTTAACAGTGACACCGAAGGATTTTTCAATGGTGAATGGTTTGGTTTACGGGTGGGCAACAGGCGGCCAACCAATTCCTTATAACAGACTATCAATCAGAATTCGGATTCCAAAACATCAAACATATTTGATCCGATATTGAGGATAAAAGTCAGTACCATAAAAGCAAATAATTGCAAACATGTGAGAACCAAAACATGTGAGGACCATTCGATCTCTTTCGTATGATGATTCCTCCTCGGCAATCAAAATAAAGATTGAAACCTATGCATTAGATATGAAACCCGCAGCAGGAAAAATGAACAAAAAACGAAATTCAATACCAGTTTCTTTGAGGAATAACATCAAACACTTGGTGCCCATACGCACCCAACAACCGCAACATATTTGTTTCAGCCCGCAGCCGCTTCGTACAGTTCGAGTCATATACTCATCATGGCTATTTGCAACTGCAGTATTTTGGGTTCTTTCTTTTTTCCCAAGGCAAACAACGATTCCGCGTCCCAATAAAAGAGTTTTCAAAATCTGATCGATCAAAAAATGAACGATATTGATCATCATGATTGTGTTACAATCACAAGCCATTTGGTTGGTGGAGTGGTTAAAGTTTTTGGCTTTTTTTTCCATGACCAGTGTTTGAAACTTTTTCTCCCCTTATGTTGATAAGTTTTTTTTAACTTAATATAATTCACTAACACAAACAAAAAAATAATTCATTTTCACCAAAAAAAAATTTGATATTTTTTTAAAAATCTTTATTAGATAAAACGCAATGTATATGTGTGGTAATTGGTATATTATAATTTTGATTCAAATTTACTTAATCATATAAAATATTTTAAAAGCTTATTTTAGTTAAATAAAAAGAAAAGATTAATAAATTATTGGATTATCAAAAAATACATAGAAATAAAGTAAAGTACAATATGAAATCCCTAATTTATTTATTAACATATTTTTTTTGGTTTTTCCATGCCTCGTGTCGTGCCTTGCCGTGCCAGACGAGAACCGTGTTGTGTCGTGCCTGTGCCCGACTAGAACTGTGTTGTGTCGTGTCATACCCGTCCTACTTCCGTGCTTGTGCTCGTGCTTGTGCTTGTGCCCTTGCTCGTGCCATGTCGTGTCATGCCTGGCTAGAACGGTGTCGTGCCGTGTCGTAACTCGTGCCCCATCCCACTCCCGTCTAAGACCATGCCGTGCCCGGCCAACTTCCATGACGTGCCCATGTTGTTCCCGCTTACTTCTATGCCCATGTCATGCCGCATGCCCATTAAGACCATGTCGGCCGTGCCGTGCCAGGATTAAACCATGTCTATGGTGTGTCGTGCCGCCTTCAAATGTGTCGTGCTTGTGCCGTGCCTGTGCCACCGGGCTCGTTTGACACCCCAACGAAATCCCCTCTTTAATATGGAAGACAAAAAAATTCGTCACCCAAAGTATTTTCTTTTGTGAGGAATTATTTCGTCACGAAATGGTTGCAAGTATATGTGGAGGAAACGGATTAGCGACGAAATTTATTTTTGTCACCTTATATTTTTTTGTCCACTCTTTTGCTAACAAAATTTATTTTTTCATCACTGATTAACTATTTTTGGCGACAAAATAAAATTTCCTCACCTTAAATTTTTCAGCCCTGTTAATTGGTGATGAAAAAATATTTTCCTCACAAAATAGGTATATTTGGAGACAAAAACTACTTTCCTCACCACCATTTCGTCACATATTCTCATTTTTCTTGTAGTGTTTTTAAAAGAAAAGTTAGGATTTTACAACTTCCCAACCTACCTCATGCGCAACGTGCTCACTCAATAGCATACGAACACGCACTCTACCCATCATTGGAAGTTGGTTCTAATACCATGTTAAGTTGCTAGTTGTCTCAAAAGCTTAAGCTGTTAGAAAATAGATCCAACAACGTATATTAAGCTATCTAGCAATTGTATGTGTGTTTTCTTAGGGGTGAGAGAAAGGATTGGTGGGCTATTAGGAGTTATTAAGGGTGAAACAGTGGTCTTACCCATCAGCGGCGCTATAGTTATGTAACTCTATATCCTACATTGTTTGCTTGTACAAAATCCAATTTGGCAATGGATAAAGAATAAAGAAGTAAAACATCATCTGTGCAATGCATCAGTAAAACAAAATTAGTACTAAATGCAAAGTGTTAAAATATCCAACACAAAAACCAAATGACAATGAGTAAAGAGGTGCGCTCAATGCATTATAGTTTTGGAGGTGAAATTTTACCCACTGTGCATGGCTCAAGCTCTTTAACACTTCTCACACATTCAACCTTGCACATGAAGAATGAAATAAAGAATTCTCATAACACATGAATCCCATGAAACTAAGTGCACTTATAGCGCAAACAACGGGAATTGACCAATAACAAAATAGAATATTGTCCAATGCCTCAAAAAGCCTAGTTTTGATACTCCCTCCGTCCCAATTTATTTGTCCAATCTCGAAAATTTAACTTTTTTAGGGAACATAATGATTACACCTAAAGAGATACAAATTTTCACATTTACCCTTCAACTTTTAAAAAGGTTATTTTATTCTACTAAAAAAGGGGCAAAAAGGAAAAATTGATTCAATTAGAAGTCAAATGGACAAACACTTTGGGATACTTAAAAGTTTAAAAGTGGACAAATAAATCGGGACGAAGGGAGTACCAAGTTACAACATCCAACACAAAAACAATTGGCAATGACTAGATATGCCGTTCAGGGCCGACTTGGAGGATAGCCAAGAGAAGCATGGATGTCGGGCCTCCAAAAAGGGCTAAAAATGAGGGCCCCCAAAATTCTACAACCCCTATATATATGTAAGTATATATGGCCCAAAAAATTTTTGCACTAAGCCTCCTTTATACAAAAGAGGCCCAATAAAAATTTAGGAATCACAAAATAAATCCAACGGTAGAATTACTAATTAGAATCACTGATAATCAACTCCCATAAACCCCGTGGAAAGAAATAAAAACTCCCATACCCATTACGCCATTATAGTCATATAGAAACTCTAGAGGCAATACAAAATAAAAAAAGAAGAAGAAGGAAATGCTTAACGTCGGTCTCAAGAAAGCTTAAATGGATTGGCTATATTGTCTATCGAGAAGGAGTTGGTGAAACAACTTGACTATAGAGACTTAATTAGTATGTTTGCAACAAAAAGTGTGAGAAAACTAATGTTCAAATGATGGATTTTCAGATATTGTAATGGTTGTATTTTTTGGACAACTATATGCTTATATTTTCTAATGGTAAATCTTTTGTAATGGTTTTATTTTTAATGAAACTTTGCGTAGACCCACTTTTGTATAAAAAACATAGGGATGTCTCATTCAAGAGGTTCGCTTCAGGTCTCAAAAACTTATGAGCTGACCCTGAAGACATTGAGGCTCATATAATAATTCTTGAGGTGGTAGTTAACTAATGTGGGACAAGTTCTTCTAACATAAAGTAATGAAAAGAGTGGAAAGATGTCAGGTTGCACATCTAACTTTTTTCTTTAGCATGTTAAAAGTTGATATATATGAATAATGTAATGCAGTACTTACATTGCACTTATTGTAGGTTCTTTTACATTCTCTTTATTTAGTTTTTTTAGTTTCTTTTTTGCTTTGAATTGATAGCTTTTACCTTTTTGAATCAAATCTCATCCCACTAGCATTGGGCTCAATGTAGAAAAAACGAAGAAAGAGTGAGTTAAAAATGTGTAGCCCACAAGTTGAAACAAGGAATTGAGACTTTTATGGACGAACAACCTATTAAGGAAAGCTTTCAGTGCTTTAAATTCTCATGTCCTGACTTCATTTTGCGGTACAGGCTGAGCAAGGAAGCTGAAAAGAAGATGGGTGATGTGAAAAGTCTCTCTGAGAAAGCCCACTTCGATACAATTTCACTCCCAGCACAATCTCAGAAACTCCAATTGCCATCCAGCGGGGAATTCGCGAGTTTGGATTCAAGAGCATTGGTTTTTAGGATCATGGAGGCATTAACAGATTCCAAGGTTAATGTTATTGGGGTATACGGAATAGGAGGGGTGGGTAAGACGACAATGGTTGAAAAGGTTGGCGAACAAGTGAAAAAAGATGGACTTTTTGATGAAGTCGTGATGGCAGTTGTCTCTCAGGATGCAAAGGTGGCCAAAATCCAAGGGGTACTCGCTGACCGTTTGAATCTAAAACTGGAAGGGGAAACTGAAGTGGGGAGAGCCAATAAGCTCTGGAATAGATTGAACAATGGGAAGAGAAATCTTGTAATATTGGATGATATTTGGAAAAAATTGAACTTGAAGGAAATAGGTATTCCTATCACAGATGGAAACAGAGGTTGCAAAGTTGTTCTAACATCACGAAACGTACGCGTCTTGAAAGATATGGACATTGATAGAGATTTCCCAATCCAAGGGTTGTTAGAGGAGGAGGCGTGGAACCTATTAAAGAAGAAGATGGGAAATAATGTCGACTCTCAATTTCAAAGCTTAATAAAAATTTCCTTTGCCGCTAAAAGAAAAAAACCTCATGACATACAACGCGCAGTTTGTAGAGAATGTCGGGGTTTGCCAGTTGCTATACTTGCAGTTGGAGCTGCTTTGAAAGGCAAGAGTATGTATGCCTGGAAAAGTTCACTAGATAAACTTAGAAAGTCCAAGTCCATGCTGATCAACGTAGAGGGTATTGACCCACTGTTGTTTACCTCTTTAAGGTTAAGCTATGATCACTTAGAATCCAAGGATGAGAAATCGTGCTTCTTGCTCTGCTGTTTATTCCCAGAAGATGCCCAGGTTTCAATTGATGAGTTGGTGAGACACTGCATGGTGAGGAGGTTGCTTGGTCAAAACCCGGACACATTGGAAGGAGCAAGAGATATTGTACGTTCAGTGGTCAATAACCTCAAAACCAGTTGTTTGCTTTTAGATGGCCAAAATGATGATTATGTGAAAATGCATGATATCGTGCGAGATGTTGTTGTTTCAATAGTGAAAGAAGAGGAAGCATTTCTGATCAAACATGGTGTCAAAGAGTGGCCAGAGACGGAGACTTATGAGAAATACTCGGCAATCTCATTAAGGTCCGAAACTATTCAAGAGCTTCCCGATGAGTTGGTATGTCCGGAACTCCACACTTTAATGTTGGAATGTAGCAGCAGAAAATTTCAACGCGAACACAGTATTAAAATTCCAGACAGATTTTTTACAGGGACAGAAAAACTTGTGGTTTTGGAATTGAATAGAGTAGCCGTGTTGCCACTACCATCTTCACTTGGAAAATTGATGGAACTTCGAATGCTTTGCCTAAATGAATGCAAGTTGGGAGATGTAACTGTACTCAAGGAACTGAAGAATAATCTTGAAGTACTTAGACTTCGAGGTTCTGATATAAAGGCATTACCACTTGAGGTAGGAGAGTTAACACGTCTTCGGTTGTTAGATCTGGGGGATTGTGACGAGCTCGAAGTGATTCCAAATGGTGTCATATCCAAATTGTACCAGCTTGAAGAATTACATTTCCCCCGTAGCTTTGTGAATTGGGAGGCCACAACAGCCAACAAGGAAATAAGCAAAGTGAGCCTTGACGAGCTAATGTCATTGAAGCTGTTATCGACATTAGATATTCACATACCACAACCCAGGCTGTTGCCTATAGACCTTGGCTTTCTGAATTTGATCAGATTTAAGATTACAGTGGGTGATGGCCAATCATTGAAGATGATTTCATCGACGGTGCTGATGCAGCTTAGCGGCATTTATATTTATGATGATTTCAACATCTTGGAACGCCTACTTGGCAAACCTGGAAGAGGTGGACTATATCCATCAAGATCCTTCCAGAACTTAACTAAAGTAACAGTTCTAGATTGCAGGTTGAAATATCTCTTCTCCCCCTCCTGCGCAAGAGGACTTTTGCAACTCCAACATCTAGAAATATCAGGAAGTGAGATCATGGAAGCGGTAATTGGAAATGAAGAAATAACCGTAAATGAAGAAATAATTGCAGATGAAGAAATAATTGCAAATGTTATAAACTTCAGTCAATTGAAAACTTTGGAGCTGCTTGGACTACCACGCCTCATTAGCTTCTATCCTCAGATAAAGAAGGCAACAAACGAGAGACATTCTTTCGCACCGGCACATTCTCTCTTTGATGAAAAGGTAAGCTTCGACATAATATTTATGAGCAATGTTATGGTAGCCACATTTAGAAACTACGTGATGTGTCATAATTGCATTTGTAGAAAAATTGTTTCTTGCAAATGTTTTCTATCTAAACTGTAGTAGGCCGAGCGATTTGGGCTCGAGCCGTGCGTGTTGAGTAGAGCCTCTTCCCCGGCCTTAGAAGCCGTTCCGCCCTTGACAAATTCGTGACAGGTTCGGCCCAAAGGAGGATCATTCGCCGAGCCTCTTTCTCCTTCCTGTCGAACGGTGCTGCCTTACCTAACTGACTAACCGTCGACCTCACGTTCGGTTCTGAACGAGCGTGGCCCGAACGTCTACTCATTAAGGTTATGATAACGGTCTCAACCATGACATAGGACGTGACGTCACCCGAGCAGTTATCCAGGATAAGTATGAGGGCACGTGACGGTGCCAGCTCACCTCCCAAATGGTTATGAAAACCCTATAGTGACGATAGGGTGAAATCAGCCGACACGTGCCAAGCACGGGTACAGCCTTGGAGGCCAAGCCAGGAAGTCCCTATAAATAGGCCGTTATGCCCCTTTGGGAGAGGTACGCACAATCCATCTCAAAACCCTAGCTCTTCGTTCTCCTTCTTTCTAAGAACGATAATACTGATTCTCGCACCGGAGGGCCATTCCGGGGGACCTCCGGTGTGGTCTGTAGTCGTGCCTCGTTTTGCAGGACGAAAAGCAGGACGAAGACCGAATCTCGAACCAATTAGCGGAGCCCCCACATAAACAAATCCAAAGCATAATGACTTCTTTCTTTGTTTCTTTTTTGGTAAATAGGAAAAAAGAGAGCATATTCTTCACTTATTTTTGGCCGTAATCATGTAATTATCGATAATATCCTTCGCTCTTAAAACCACCTCCTATAAATTATTGCAATTTGATACATTTGTTCTACATTTTGAGTAAATTATAGTGTATTATGTTAGAAAATCTTACCATTAAGAATTCAGATTGTCCAGTACTAGTAATCCCAAGCTTCAAGTTCGAGGCTTGGAGTGTGCAAGATTAATGTAGACGTAGCTTTTTGACTTTTTGTTTTCTAGCGCGAGATAATTCACCTTAGCGATCCGATTTGTATAATGGTTGACAAACGATGACTTGGGGGCAATTTGAAGACTGGATCGATAAACAAACTGGAAAAGAGACCGGATGGACGGGTCACCAATTCAACCGGTGTGGGGAATTGTATTTTACCTGAGTTCTGAAACTTAATGACAAGAGTGTCTTCCAATAGCGTGTTATTCCAAATCGGGAACCACGAACTGGCTGCAATTCTTTGTATATGTATATACAGTCCCGAATAGGTTATGTTCCCAAAACCTAATTCTTTGTATCTCTCCTTTTCTCTTCTCTTTTCTGATCTTCTGATTACCAATATTTTAGAGTGCTGAGTATAAAATCTGTCATGTTCATTTCTATACAATGTTTCATTGGTTTTATTCTCTGTGCATGTGCATGTGTGTGTTTCCCATTCGTCATCAATTTATATGCAAGTTTGATTTATATGCATCACATGCATGGACATCTAATGAAAATTAGTGTCAAGTCACAGGCAACCATGATTTGTTAATTCGAAGCTAACTTTTGAAAGCCACTCATCTTAACATTTTGGGGGTTTAAAGTTTCATTTTCTGGTTAATGTTTGTTGGATATTATTGACCTTGGAGTCAAATGTTTATAGAAAATAACTTGTGTTATGAATGTTGCAGGTTGCATTCCCTGTTTTGGAGGAAGTATCCATTGAAACTGTGCCAAACATAACAGAGATATGGGACAATAACTTACTTCCAATTACTGAGTCCTTCTGTCTACTGAGGTCCTTGAAAGTCGAGAATTGCAAGAAACTGATGAATGTGGTTTCATCACACATGCTCCCACTGTTAAAGAATATAGAAACCCTCCATGTTTCCAATTGTCCACAGATGAAAGTGATCGTAGTCTTAGAGAAAAGGGAGAAAGAAACACCAGAAGCCATCAATAAAGATATCATCGCGTTCCCTAAACTAAGGAAAATGATGCTTCGAGAACTGGAAAACATTGAAGGTCTTTGTGCCTACAAATCTGAAGATCACCAACGCAACTTCAACGAGCAGGTAGCCTTTGGGGTGCGTTTAAAAAATTGGAGTTGGAATATTTGCTGTTGGAGATGTACCATATGAGTAATTAATGGCTAAAAGTAGAGAGATTTGATATTATTTCCACATATAAGCAAGTGGAATATTTCAGATTCCATTCCAATTTAATTAATTATTAATGTTTGAATACCTAACTTTGTCGACCATAATTATATCCTCCAGGTCCCTCAATCGCGGATTCTGACACTTAGCCATTTGAGAAGACTTTCAAGTTTCAACAACACTTCTATGATAATGGAAACACGGCCCTTGTTCAACCACCAGGTATGGATGTTCCAATTCTATGAATTAACCACGTGTGGTCATAGTGAACACGAGAAAAGAAGATTGGGAATAATACACTTCATTTAAATTACTCCACTACTCTCTCACTCATAATCTCACACACACAATTCACTAGATACATAGATTCATGATTAGTCTCACCCATCCCAATTACTCCCACCGAAATGTATGCAGCTAGGCAACCTACTGGCCTCTTGCCTCTCCAACTAACACCAAGGCCCACTCATTTATGTCTCATCAAGCTTATCTTTCTTTTCTTGTTTTCGGTGAGACGGAAATTATATCAAGCTTATCACCCAATCATGTTTACCACTTCACAACACATTTGGAGTCGATTCTAAGCCTATAAATTGGGTATGCTAATAGTTAGCAATTTGTTTCATAACCCAGAAGAAATTCCTTGGGACACGATTGTGCCCGATTTTGTTTTCATGCAGGAACAGTGCATGTTTTTGTATGTTGTTTAATATCTTTGCAAACTTGCTAAGGGTATTATTGTAACAGTACCTTGATTTAATGTACAGGCATAAAGATGTGAAGAGAGAAATTTAAAATTACTCAGTATGAAAACACATTTAAATTTATCAATTCCAAAAGTATCTCTTAATTTCTTAGTACCCACAAAAGAATGTATAACAACAAAATACCATCTGATACTCACATTTGCACAATCTTGAAACCCAGATCCATGTTTTGGCAACCGAACAACCTCCACTTTTTCGGCCCGGGTTATCCTGACAGCTAGGGAAGATGTTTTGGTTGTTTTGAAGCTTACTGTTGGAAGCCACTCATTCTAAAATTCGGGGGTTTTAAATTTTCATTTCTTTTGGTTAATGTTGTTAATATTACCGACGTTGGAGTAGTCAAATTAATGTTTTAAAAAATAACTTGTGTTACGAGAGTTGCAGGTTGCATTCTCTGCTTTGGAGGAATTATGCATTTGTTCAGTGCCAAACATAACAGAGATATGGGACAAAAACTTACTTCTAGCCAAGTCCTTTTGTCTACTGAGGTCCTTGAAAGTTTCGGGTTGTAAGAAATTGATGAATGTGGTCCCGTCGCACAGACTCTCATTGTTAAAGAATATAAAAACGCTCGAAGTTTCCAACTGTGAGGAGATGGAGGTGATCGTAGTCTTGGAGAAAAGGGAAGAAAAAACACAAGCCACCAATAAAGATATCATCCTCATCCCTGAACTAAGGGAAATGAGTCTTGAAAAATTGAAAAACCTTAGAGGTATTTGCGGCAACAAATCCGAAGACCAACTCAACTTCAATGTGCAGGTACCTAACTTCTTACCTTTTTTAGTAGATGGTTGGCTTTGGGGTGCATATTTATCCATACATTCATGCTTTAAAACTAATGGAAGGAACAATAGAAAGTTGGAGTTGGTAAATTATATAAAGTAAGTAAATATTCGTGCTTCAACTTTAGCCCCTCACAACCCAACTTTTAGCCTTCCACAAGGAAGCATGAAAGGCTAAAAGTAGATTTTTCCAAATATGAAACTCGAAGAACTCAGACAGCTTCTGAACTTCTTCAAAATAAAGTTAATGGCGGGATGAGGCGCATACTACGTCGGCTATATTTAAGACAGCTCACGCCCCTATTCAAAGATTAGAGCAGAGGGTCTCCACGTGGCCGCCTCTAGGGTTCAACGGCCCAGCCACAAACTGTAATCTCACTCTAGCTGCACTCTAGAGAATATTGAAGCTTCTCCCAACACCATTTCTTTACCTCGCACAATATCGAATAAGAATAGTTTAGAAGCGAACAAGAAAACAAAGAAGAAAATACTTAGGTAATTTCAATAGCTCTTGTATCTGAAAATGTTACAATAGGCCCCAATTTATATGAGAAGACAATGGAGAGGATTTTACCGTTAAACAATTTGATTACCCCATTAACTCAATATTGAAAGCCTGGTGAAAGGTTTAGTTTGAAAACCAAGCCTGAAATATGGAATTCAGTTGGGGTTACAAATCTTTGGGAGTTAATAAATCATGCATTATGTTTTGTGTTTATTATTATTATTTTTTTAGAAATGTGAGAAGTTGTGTTGATAAAATCCTAACTGCAGTTACAATCCAGAATTTATTACAAATATCTTGGACAAAGCCACACTAATCGTTTAACAGATATAAAATGAGAAAAGTACAGGGCGGTTGATGTCTTTCACCCCTATCCAAACATCACCTGATGCATGCACATTCTATTGAAATTTTATATATTTCCTAACAATCTCGATCAAAAAGAGATTAAGCGCTGGCCAAGAATAACGACAACAAATGCCCAGACGATCAGACGAACTCCAATCAAGTATGAACAAATCAATGAACTCCCAAAACTACGTACAGATCTGACAAGCCCCCATAGTTGCTCTAGTAAAGATATCATACGGGG
This sequence comes from Rhododendron kiyosumense, assembly GCA_019656275.1. Lineage (NCBI taxonomy): Eukaryota > Viridiplantae > Streptophyta > Magnoliopsida > Ericales > Ericaceae > Rhododendron > Rhododendron kiyosumense. The sequence continues at coordinate 51,234 of BPLS01029294.1, read as the reverse complement.
GTAATATAGCACTGTTGATACGAATGTTGTTGTGAAGCAATATCATTTGAAAGAACCCGATCTATAGATGTAGTATTCACCCAAGCATGAAACTAAAAGCTCTCACGAAAAGGAGAGACAAAACTCTCACAAATCAGACGACAAGTCATTGATCTAAAAAGACAAAAAAACAAACCAAAGAAAGAGAGAGATCGGGAGAGAGAGAACTAGTACCATGGCCTCCAGCCGCCGTATTAGGGTTGTGAAACCCTACGGGGAAGGTGAATGGATAAGAAAGGTAAATGTGACAGCTAGAGTTTCAAGAGAGAGTGAGAGGGGGGTAAGAATGCCCGTGAAAATATGTATTACAACAAAGTAAGAGAGTTTTGATATCGTTTTAAATGATTCATTCCAAGTGGAATATTCCTGATTCCATTCCAATTCAATTGATTATTACTGTTTGAATACCTAACTTTGTCGACCATAATTATGTCATCCAGTTCTCTCAACTGCGGATTCTGATACTAAAAGATTTGGGAAGACTTTCAAGTTTCAACAATGCTTCTATAATAACCGAAACACATTCTTTGTTCAACCACCAGGTATGAATGTTCCAATAATGAGAATGAACATCTGATCGATACTCACCTTTACGCTATCTTGAAACCCACATCATCCATGTTCATTTCTATCTTTCACGACCAAAGTGAACGTTTAGAGAATGTTCGGTTTCTATCTTCTCTTACTTACGCTCTTCAGATCACCAATATTTTATCGAGTTAAAAAAAATCTTTCATGTACATTTCTAAACAATGTTTCTCGGATTTTATTGTCTTTGCATGTGTGTGTTCATCATTTGTCATCGATTTATGCAAGTTTGCTTAATTAACTTGCATATCACATGGACATCTCATGAAAAACTAGTGTCAAGCCACAGGCAATTGTGATTTGTTAACTTTTGAAGCTAACTTTTGGAAGCCACTCATTCTAATATTCTGGGAGTTTAAATTTTCAATTTCTTTTGGTTAATGTTGTTTGATATTAGAGTAGTCAAATATTTTAGAAAATAACTTGTGTTATTAGCGTTGCAGGTTGCAGTCCCAGCTTTGGAGGAATTATACATTCATTCAGTCCCAAACATAACAGAGATATGGGACAAGAACTTACTTCCAATTGAGTCATTTTGTGTATTGAGGTCCTTGCAAGTCTGGGATTGTAAGAAACTGATGAATTTGGTCCGGTCACACATGCTCCCACGGTTAAGGAATATAGGATTCCTTGAAGTTTGCAACTGTCCGGAGATAGAAGTGATCGTAGTCTTGGAGAAAAAGGAAGAAGAAACACAAGAAGCCACCAATGAAGGTACCATCCTATTCCCTAAACTAAGGAGAATGATGCTTCAAGAATTGGAAAAACTTAAGGCTATCTGCGCCTACAAATCCGAAGACCGACTCTTCAATGTTCAGGTACTTATTTTCTTACCTTTTTTTGGTAGATCGTGGCCACTTTGGGGTGCATTTAAAAAGTAGATACCTTCGTATATTTATCTAAGTACGAATGATGGGTTGAGAAAATTCCATGTAGGAGAGAGAGTTAAGGAGAGAATTTCGTTTTATTTTAAATAACTACATTCTTATAGTGGATAGTATAGATGTCACAGAAATTTTGAGCTTAGCCCGCTACTTAATTAGCTACTTCGACTAGCTATCCTAGCCTAAAAAGCTTACATATGCGATTGGCAGCTTACTTTCTTCTGTTCCAATGTCAAATAAAAATGAAAATTTATTTTAAGAAATGAAAGAGCATATCAAATCTAGGCCAGAGGTTCATCATTCTTTCCTATTCCATTAACAACAAAAGCTCATGCATGCATATTTTTCTTGAGTGAAGTATTTTTTGCGCATGCCCATACAGTGTTACAAGTACTTTTCTGTAGTGTTAAATGCACAGGACATCCAAAATTTGCCATCTCTAAGCAATTTCATTATTCAATCAGCCTCAAAATGACATGACAATGCATTTTTGCAGGTTGTATTCCCAAAGTTGAGCATTCAAGATCTTGACCTTGACTCGCATTCAAACAAGATCTTCAGAGAAGCAACATCTCAAAAAAAAGGTATCAATGGGTTTGGGATTTTAACTTGTGTGGGCTTTCTTTCTCAACCATTTTAGGGTTTGTTGGCCGAACTCTTATCGTCTCTTCTCACCAAGAACCCACCAATGAAGGTATCATCCTGTTCCCTGAACTAAGGAGAATGATGCTTCGAGATTTGGAAAAAGTTAAGGCTATCTGCGCCTACAAATCTGAAGACCGACACTTCAACGTCCAGGTACTTATTTATCCCATGTATTCACGCTTCAATTTAGCTCCTCACAATCCATCTTTTGCCTCCCACAAGGGAGCATAAAAGGCCAAGTATCAATGATGGGTTGGTTTTTTTTTTATAGGCAAAAAGTTTTTATTAAGACTCGACAAAGGGTACATCGAGAAAAGACCATATATAGACCACTGAGAGGGCGGAACTGTATAGGCCTAAGGGAAAACAACGAAAAGAGAGTTACAAGCATTCAATGGAAATTGAATGATTCCAGCTGATATAGCAGAACAGCACCCTCTTAGCCCTCCAGAATTTAGGAATTGGTAAGAGCAAGTACGGCATGGTCACCTTTCTAAAGCTGCTTACTGATCTTTAGCAATACAGAGCCAACCCCTAATTCTTCACTCTCCTAATCGCTTCCAGGTTCCACTTGAAATCTTCCACTTAATAGACATGCAAGTTAAATTTGCCTTTTATCCAAATTGCCACTCTTGTTTTCACCAAGTCCACAATGTCTTCCTCTTCCCATGGTCTGTCCTTAAAAACTGTATCGTTTCTGCATATCCATATAGTCCACACCACAGCATAGAATGTTGCTTGCCAGCAAGATTTTTCCAAGTTCTTAAATGGGAAACCATTCCAGAACAAAAAGAGGCCTTTTAAAGTTGCCGGGCAAACCCAAACAATACCCCACCATGTCATTATCTCATTCCATACTCTCCTTGCACTATCACATAGGACAAGTAAATGATTGGATGTTTCCTCCTCATTGTTGCACAAGGGACACGAGTTAAGCTCCTCATTCAGAATTCCTCTTCTTACCAAAAAAGACCTCGTCGAGATACACTCCTGTAAAGCCATCCATGCAAATAACTCTACTTTAGGGGGGCAAATATTCCTCCAGACATCAAACAGCTCTCTGTCTTCAACAAATTTCTGATCCTCCCATTTGAAGTATGCAGACTTCACTGTAAATGACAGATTTTTGCTCCACCTCCATTCAATACAATCCTCTTGAGATTCTCGTAGTTGCACCACACTTAACAGCTGAACCAAAGTTAGTAGCTGATCCTTTTCCCAATCCCGCAAACGTCTTGTGAAATGGAAATCCCAATTCTCTAAGTTCCGATTATCCACAATGTCTGCAATTGTTGCTTCTTGCTGAGCAGAAATCATATACAGCCTCGGAAAAACAGCTTTCAAAGACTCCTCTCCCAACCACTTCTCTTTCCAGAATTTAATCCTTGTACCCGAGTTAACCTTCAATTTGAACCCCTGAACTACAAATTCTCCCATATCCGCACACAAACTTCCTACCGAGCAGATATCCTTCCATATGGTAGAAGCCTTTCCTCTGCATGGTAGCATAGGGAGCCAAGTTTGATCATCTAACCTGTACTTGCTTTGCACTACTTTCACCCACAGAGAATCTTTCTCCTTATTAAACCTCCACCACCACTTAGCAAGTAATGCCACATTATGTTCCAATAGTTTGTTGATCCCCAATCCTCCAAATTTCTTATTTTTGGAAAGCTTTTCCCATTTTATTAAATGTATTTTCCTAGACCCTTCGGATTCTCCCCATAAAAACTTCCTTTGTAGTCTTTCAATCTTATTAGCAACTGTGGCTGGCTTCTTAAAGAGTGACATATAGTAAATGGGAAGGCTGCTCATATTAGAAATCAGCAAAGTCAGCCTTCCAGCCTTGGACAGACGCCTCCTCCTCCACACCTTTAAAACCTTTTCTAGCTTCTCAATAACAGGAGCCCATGTTTGAATCTTTCTTGGGTTTGCTCCAATAGGTACCACTCTTGCAGCCTATGATAAGAGCCAATTCGTTGACAGTCCGTTCCTGGATACTCACCCCGCACGGCATGCTCTTGGACATGTTGATCTTTAATCCTGACATCTCTTGAAACCACCTTAGGACTCTTTTAATGCTCTGAATTTCATCCAAATCATTATTACAGAGCAGAACTGTGTCGTCCGCGAATTGAAGATGCGACACATTTACACCATTCGACTCCGGCCCGATTTGAACTCGGTTGAAGAAGGCCCATGTTTAAGTCTCAACCCCTCATACGTACTCCCAACACTACCACCCACGCGGAGTGGAACCATAGCTTCGGCTTCGAAGTTGGTGCGGTAGGGTCCTAGCCAACAGATAGCGGTGTGGTGTAACGGGATAGTATTTCTTGACAGAGGTGATGGGGTACCATACCCATACTTCCATTTTTTGCACTGAAAAAAAAGACTAAAAGTAGAATGTTTTGGAATTTTCCAGATTCGATTCGATTCCAATTCAATTAATTATTACTGTTTGAATGCCTAACTTTGCTGTCTCCAGATTGAGGTAAAAAGGTTTTTTTACAGTGAAGTACACTTTTTAGCAAATTTGTTTAAATTAGCCAAGAGGACCGGTTCCTTATCCTTTCATATTCCATTCAGAACAAAACCCACGCATATTTTTCTTGAGTGAAGCATTTTTTGTGCACGCCCGTGCAGTTTCACAAATTGTAATGCTCCGATTTTCGGACACGTTAATTAAATCATTTTTAATGGATATAATAATTTAATAAACTGATTTAAGAAATGAAATTTTACTAAACAGAGTTTAGCAGCGGAAATTTCAAATACTAAAATTCAAAACTACCTAATTGTCTTACAATTCAATAAAATAAAACAAAGTTTGACAAATGTGATAACACATTTAAAAATTCAAATAATAATATTTTAAATTAACAAGGCTTCTAAGGGAAAGCCATACAAGGCTCGACAAACTCTCCTTCCTCAGCTGGAAGATCCTCTCCCTGATATTGCTCATCTTGTGGACGATTCGTTTCTTCCGTCTCCTGAATACCTAGCATTAAACACCAGCCCAACGGAAGTATAATAAGTTTTGAAATCCAGTAGATAAACCCAACCCTACTAACCCCATACACTACAGTTAGCAGTTTCACAATACAACAATTGATGATAATACATGGATTGTACAGAATAATAGCACATCGTCATTGTTATTACTATCCATCAACTTACATAAAATCTAAGGATCCTCCTCACGAGATCATTTCCTCCCACATCCACACTTAGGAAACAACTTTAGGTAAAATGATTATGTGTGTATATTAAACCATCCATGGGTAGGAGTATATATAGTACAAGGCTTGATAAGGATAAGTAATACAAAGTCTATCACAAGGAGATGATTGAGATAATGTCTATCTGGGGATAATGCCAATGAACATCAGTGCTTATCTAACAGCGTTAGCCCCCAGCAAGTTGACGGGCTTCGAGGAAGGAAGTTCAACTTGAAACGTAAAGAGCCAAAACGCGGTGAAGACAACCCTCTAGTGAAAACATCTGCAACTTGATCCTTGTTACTGAGATAGTGAACTGTAAGGTCACCATGAGAAACCTTATCACGTACGAAGTGGAAATCAATCTCCACATGTTTGGTACAAGCATGGAAAAGCGGATTGGCCGAAAGATATGTGGCGCCAATATTGTCACACTATAAGATTGGTGGAGAAGGAATATAAAGAGCCAGTTCAAACAGGAGCGATTGGAGCCACGTGAGTTCCGCTGCGATATCAGTGAGGGCTTTGTATTTTGCCTCTGTGGATGAGCGAACCACCGTCCGTTGCTTTCGAGAGGACCAGGAAATAAGATTAGACCCCAAATAGATAGCATAGCCGCCTGTTGACTTACGATCGTCGAAACAAGCAGCCCAATCAAAATCGGAAATGGCTTGTAACTTGGTGACATTAGTACGAGAAATAAGGAGGCCCAAATCAATAGTTTGGCAAAGATATCGCAAAATCCGTTTCACAGCTGTCCAGTGGTGGTCGGTTGGGACATGCATATATTGGCACACTTTATTTACAGCAAAGAAAAGATCTGGCCTTGTCAATGTTAGATATTGCAACATCCTAACCGCTTGTCTATAATGGGTAGAGTCATGGAAAGGAGAGCCACTGGACTGACATAGTTTAGTTGAGGGTGACATGGGTGTATGAACACCTTTTGAATCACTCATACCTGTTTTGGCGAGAATGTCCAAAATATATTTCCTTTGAGACAAAAGAAGGCCCTTGGAGTGGGAAACCACTTCCACCCCGAGAAAATAGTTGATAGAGCCCAAATCTTTGATGGAAAATTCTCTTCCCAATTGACCAATAAGAGAGGAGACCATCGCAGATGAAGTCCATGTAATTAAAATGTTGTCCCCATAAATAAGCACCTATAATTGAACTGCAGCCCGTGAATAGATAAATAATGAAGGATCGGCTTTCGAGCTATGGAAACCAAGGTTCAGTAGATGAGTGGTAAGGCGATGAAACCATGCCCAAGGAGCTTGTTTTAGACCATGCAAGCGCTTGTGCAATTTACAAACATGAGTGGGGCGATCCGAATCAACAAGCCTAGGTGGCTGAGACATATATACCTCTTCACTGAGAGTACCATTCAAAAAAGCATTGAGTACATCTAGTTGACGAATGGACCATCCACGCGAAATAGCCAACAATAAAATAACCCGAGTCGTGGTTAGTTTAACCACGGGGCTGAATGTCTTAAAATAATCAATACCATAATGTTGATGAAAGCCCTTGGCGACTAATCGAGCTTTGTATCTTTCAAGAGAGCCATCAGCTTTGCGTTTGATGCGATAAACCCATTTGCATCCAATTATATTCATGTGAGGTGTAGAGGGCACCAATGTCCAAGTTCCATTAGCAAGCAAAGCATCAATTTCAATGGCCATAGCCTGGCGCCAATGAGGAAATTGATTTGCGGTAGTGAAGCAAGAGGGCTCCTGGGTGTTATCAATGGGAGGAGGTACTGATGCATGCGTCGTAAGGCAAAAGACCGGGGTGGAATTGGATTAGGACGCAGGACCATAGGATGGTTGCGTTTAGGAGGAGGTGGTGGTGGGTGAGGTGGTGGTGGTGGTGGTGGAGGAGTGGGAGTAGTTGACGTACGTGGCCATATGTGGGGAATGGTGTGAGACAGGAGATAAGGCTGGTGAGTGCAAAAGATTGGTATGGGTTCCATGGGACGGAGAGTGGACGGGTGTTGCTATTGCGGTGCTTAGTTAGATTTTGAAGTAAATTGGACAAGAGAGTGGGAAATGATGGGTGAGAGATGTTATAAGGAGAAGTTGTGAAAGGCTTTATTGGATTTTCATTGTACAAAGTGAGTACAACAAGGCTCTATTTATAGAGCACTTCTACCAACCTCCAATTCTCTAGAATTGTCTAGAGATAAGCACATGTGCTTAATTACATGAAAGATCTATCATCTTCTAGAATCATCTAATTCTACCCATGTGCATAAATACAATTATTACTTCTACACACTTCTAATTATTTTTAACTTAGATACTTATTCTATATTATTCTTGAAGATTACAAATTACATTTTAACACTCCTCCTTAATTTGTAATCTTCATGATCTCTTGAAACTGAGAGAATTTATCTGCTGTTACTGCTTTGGTCATTATGTCGGCTAGCTGCTCCTTCGTGTTAACAAATTCAAGCTGAATTTCTCCATTCTGCACTAAGTCTTGGATAAAGTGATGTCGGAGCTCAATGTGCTTTGTCCTGCCATGAAAAACTAGATTTTTGCTCATTGCTATGGCTAACGTATTATCGTAGTAGATGACTATAGGGCCTTCTTCTTTATGCTCCATATCAGAAAGTATTCTTCTGAGCCAAACAGCTTCACATGCTGCATCTGTTGCTGCAATATATTCTGCTTCTTCTAAGGACAAAGCAATTGCCCTTAGCTTTTTGGAACTCCAAGATATAATCTTAGATCCCAAACAAAATACATAGCCAGACGTGCTCTTTCGATCATCGATTGATCCAGCCCAATCACTATCGGTGTAGCCAATAAACTTGCAGTCATTTTATTTTGAGTACTTGATGCCGAATTTCTTCGTCCCTTGAAGATAACGGAGGATCTGCTTGGCTGCTGCATACTGTAGCTTGCTCGGATCGTGCATAAATCTTGAAATAAGATTCACAGAGTACTCGATATCTGGCCTTGTATGAGTGAGATAATTTAGGGAACCGACCAATTTTCGATAGGCCGTAGCGTCGACCTTCTCCGCTCCATCATTTAATTGCAACTTCTCATTTAAAGAGTGGTGTAGAGACTGGTTTGCAGTTGCTCATGCGGAATTTCTTTAATAAGTCTTCAAGATATTTTTCTTGAGAGATAAAAATCTGTCCTTTGGACTGCCTTACTTGAATGCCGAGAAAATATCTCACAAGGCCTAGATCTGTCATCTCATATTATTTCATCATAACATTTTTAAATTCATCGAGCATTGCTACATTGGTGCCTGTGTAGATTAAATCATCAACATAAAGGCAAACAATGAGAAAATCTTACATACCTCCTTTTTTGACATATAGGGATGGTTTGCTTTGGCTTTTTTCAAATCCACTTTGACAGAAGTACTTGTCAATATTGCTATTCCAAGCTCACAGTGCTTGCTTCAAGCCGTAGAGGGCCTTCCGAAGTCAATACACCTTGCCTTCTTTTCCTTTGACTTTATAGTCTTGTGGTTGCTCCACATAAACCTCTTCTTCTAGTACACCATTGAGAAAGGCAGATTTGACATCCAGCTGATATATGGGAACCTCGTTTTGTGCAGCTAAGGCCAAGACTGTCCGTATTGTCTCCATTCTTGCGACTGGAGCAAATGTTTCATTGAAATCCACTCCAAGCTGCTGTAAGGAGCCTTTTGCTACTAAGCGTGCTTTGCGTTTCTGGATTGATCCATCTTCTTTGTATTTTGTCTTATAGACCCATTTGAGTCCAATTACGTCCTTTCCTTTTGATAGCTCCAGAAGATCCCATGTCTGATTTTTCTTGATAGTTGCAATTTCTTCATTCATTGTTTTTAGCCAAATTTCTTCTTTTGCAGCTTCCTCAAAATTATGTGGTTTACAAGTGAAGAAGGCAAAATCACACAAGTCATATATATCCCTTAAAGAACATACCTCTCTTGTTGGATTGAGATCATCCGATGATGAGCTCTATGGATTGGTCCGTGGGCTTTGATTTGGACTTGGGTCTGGAGTCAAGGTTTCTTGCTCATGTCCTGCATCATCAAGCTCAAGAAAATTTGGCTCTTGAAAGGAATTGTTCTCCCACTTCCACACAGTAGCTTCATCAAATATTACATCTCGAGAAACCATAAATTTATTTGTATTTGGAATATAGAGACGATAACCCTTAGACTCGTCACTATATCCGATGAAAATATATTTCTCTCCTTTTTCGTCAAATTTTTCCCTTTTTTCTGAGGGAACTAATGCATATGCAATGCAACCGAAAATTTTAGAAAATTTACCTGTGGTTTCTCTTTGTACCATGCCTCATATGGTGTCTTGTTTTGAACTATCTTAGTGGGAGAGCGGTTAAGGATGAAAACAGCAGTGTTGACAGCTTCAGCCCAGAATGTGTTAGGAAGCCCTTTACCTTTAAGCATGCTCCGTGCCATTTCTGCAATTGTCCGGTTCTTCCGTTCTACCACTCTATTTTGTTGAGGTGTTTTTCGGATTGTAAGTTGCCTCTTGATTCCCTGGTAATAGTCCATGAATGGAGTGTAGATGAATTCGCCACCACCATTTGTCCGAAGTGTCTTTATTTGTCTTCCGCTTTGTCTTTCCACCAACGCTTGAAATTTGAGGAATACAGAGAAAGCTTCTGATTTTTGTCAAGGATGTATAGCCACATCATCCTTGTATAGTCATCAACAAAGAGGAGAAAGTATCTTTTTCCACCAAGAGATGGTGTTCTAGTAGGGCCAAAAATATCAGAATGCACCAATTCTAGATGTGCTTTAGCTCTCCAAGTGAACTTTGGAAATGGGAGTCTATGCATTTTTCCATATATAAACCCCTCACAAACTTTATCAATTTTATCAATATTTGGTAGCCCTTTCACCATATTTTTTTCCTTTAGTAATCTCATGCCCTTGTAATTTAAGTGGCCATATCTTAGATGCCACAAATATGAGTCATCAATTTTCTCTCCTTTAAGGGAAAAATTTTCATTAAGTGGCATTATTAACGGAAAAACTTTATTTGGAGTCATTTTGTCTTTTGCCACTTTAAAATTTTTCTTCTTGTCAATAATAATGCACTCATCTTTGTCAAAGTTTAGTGCATATACTTTTTGAAGTAATTGCCCCACACTCAATAAGTTTTGAGTAAGCCCAGGAACATAAAGGACATCTGAAATTAATTTTTTGTTACCTCCCTTCGTGTAGACAGCGATAACTCCTTTTCCTTTCACATTTTGCAGCTTCCCATCTCCCAGCTTTACTTGTGAAGGGATTTTATCATCAAGTTGCACGAACTTTTCACGATCGCCTGTCATATGATTACTGCATCCACTGTCCAGATACCAAATATTATCTGACTCTTGTTGAGCATTCATGCAAGCGAATAGGTGTTCAGCTTCATTTTCTTCTGAAAAATTAGCTTAATTTTTTTCTTGATTGAACCAACAATCTCGATCAAAATGATTAGGAACCTTGCATCTCTTGCATTTAAATCTACAATCTTTGGAGGCATGATTAGATTGTTTGCAAATAATGCAAGAAGAGTTTGAGTTACCGCCCTTTAGATTTCTCTAATTGTCGTATCCTTTCCTTTGTTCCGGGCTTGAAATGCATTTTGGCCTCCACATCGATTTCCGTTGATAACTCCTCCTCGAGATGCACCCTTCTCTTGATCTTCTTGGTTCTTTCCTCCAAAATTAATTTTGCTTTGAAATGCTTGCTCCAAGGATTGATTTGTGAACCTGCTCATTCTTTGTTCATGGGCCTCGAGAGAACTCATTAGTTCATGTCGAGAAAGTTTAGACAAATCCTTGGATTCTTTGATAGTAGCTACAACATGATCAAACTTTGGAGGCAAACTCCTAAGAACCTTTTCGATGATTCTTTTATCCGGAATGGTATATCTCCATAACTTTGAATTTGATTGATAATTCCAGCAACTCGGGAAAAGAACGTTTGAATGGATTCATTTTCCTTCATTGCTAGATTATCAAAATCTCTCCATAGAGTTTGAAGTTTAATGGAGATAACCTTATCATAACCTTGATATTCAATTTTTAATTTCCCATGCTTCTTTTGAAATTTTTGCACCCATAATTCTTGGAAAGATAGATTTGCTTACTCTACGTTGAATGTTGAGGAGAGCCAACTCTTCTGTTTTCTTGTTCTCCTTGAACTTCTTCTTCCTTGCTTCCGTCCAAGTTGCTTCTTCTTCGGCAATTGCCGGTGCCTCGTATCCGTTTCAACAAGATCCCACAATTCTTGTGAGACAAATAAAGTTTGCATCCGCTTTCAATAAGATCCCACAATTCTTGTGAGACAAATAAAGTTTGCATTGGATGCCCCAATAACCATAGTTCTCTCCCTCAAATATAGAGATGAGATTTTGTGCATAGTTGAAAGTGGAAGAGTTGATCTCCATGGTGGATGAAAGAAGAACAAGGATGGATCGATTAACCTTGCTCTGATACCAAAATTGTTGGGTACTTAGTTAGATTTTGAAGTAAATTGGACAAAAGAGTGGGAAATGATGGGTGAGAGATGTTGTAAGGAGAAGTTGTGAAAGGCTTTATTGGATTTTCATTGTACAAAGTGAGTACAACAAGGCTCTATTTATAGAGCACTTCTACCAACCTCCAATTCTCTAGAATTGTCTAGAGATTAGCACATGTGCTTAATTACATAAAAGATCTCTCATCTTCTAGAATCATCTAATTCTACCCATGTGCATAAATACAATTATTGCTTCTACACACTTCTAATTATTTTTAACTTAGATACTTATTCTACATTATTCTAAAAGATTACAAATTACATTTTAATAGTTTTTTGACAGTTGCGGACTGAGGAGTTTGAGTGCCAGAGGTAATCATAGAAGATAAGGATGGCGTAATGGGATTTGAATTAGCCGCATGAGAGGGAGAAGGGGATGATGAACCAGGATAAGGACCCAAAATTGACGGACATCCGCGATTAAAAATTAAGCTCGATACCGCCCAAGGAGAGGGAGTGGACTTCGATGGAAAATTCAAGTCCGTGGGTCGAGTCGATTTTTCAGAAAAGGGAAATTTAGTTTCATCAAAACGAACATGTCGTGCAATATAAATGCGTTCCGACAATGGGTCAAGACAAATATATCTCAAGTGTGAACCACTGTATCCCAAGAAAACACACGAGACTAGACCGAAATTGCATTTTGTGTTCACTGTATGGACGCAAATACGGAAAGCAGAGGCAACCAACCACTTTGAGAAATGAGTAATCAGAGGTCTTGTGGAATAGTTTTTGAAAAGGAATTTTCCCAAGAATGGAAGTGGATGGTAATCGATTAATGAGATAAACTGCTGTCGAAAAAGCAAAATGCCAAAATTTGAATGGAACCGTACTGTGAGCCATAAGGGAAAGGCCCATTTCGACAATTTGACGGTGATGTCTTTCAACAGAACCATTTTGTTCATGCGTATGCGGACAAGGTAAACGATGAACTATGCCAAGTTGATTAAAAAACTGATGAATTTTGCGGTATTCACCACCCCAATCAGTTTGTATGTACTTGATTTTACGATCAAGCAATCATTCAACCATGACTTGAAACTTGGGAAAAATAGAAAACACTTCAGATTTACGAACCATTGGATAGTACCAAATAAATTTGGAATGATCATCGACAAAGATAACATAAAATCGAAGCCCTTCATTAGAAGAAAAGGGGAAGGACTGCATATATCAGAAAAAATAAGATCGAGTGGCGCACCACTTATTGAAGGAGAACTATGTAAAGATAACCTAGATGCCTTGCCAAGCTGACAAGCTGAACAAAGAGAATCCAATCTAGAAGTAGAAAAAGACACATTATGTTGACGAAGAACATACGAAGAGCAGCTTGATGTGGGTGACCCAAACGGCGATGCCAAGCATTGAGAGAGACACTTTCACTGCTGAATACAGAAGGCGATGGAGGCTGGACAGCTGAAAATTGGTAGAGACCATTTTTATTCAGTCCGTGCAAGAGGATTTTCTTGGAGACCTGGTCCTTGAAAAAAGAGAAGGGGTGAAACTTGTAGACACCCTATTCTGGACTATCTAGATCAGCACGTTTATGGTCTTTTGTTACCCCAATGATGATAAACGGTTGAAAACTCTCCGAGATCGATGGAAGATCGTGAGCTTCGAGTGTTGGACTTTCCTCTTTCAAACCATTTTAAACCCCTTTCAAACCCTTCAAATGCAGAGCCAGACGAGCCTCAGCAAAACCGAACTTTGCTTACGCCAGCTCCTGCCTGGCGTGCGCCAGGAAATTGCCACGTGTCGGACATCGACCGTTGACTGAGTTTGACCTGGCGCACGGCGGCATGTAGGTGGCGTACGCATGGTCAAGGCCGGTCAAATCACCTCTTTTCTGTCACGTGCTCGAGACTTTGCAACCACCCCAGTACAGGGCGGAGCCTCCTGATCATTGCTTTCTGCAGGGCCGTCCCCCTCTCTCTCCTACACACCCCATCAACAAGTCCCATGCATTAAATGCATGGGAGGTTCCCTCTAACTCAACCCAACCCCCCTAACCCAGCTGATCAGCCCTGATCTCAGTCCCTCTCTCCACCATAAATACCCCCCTTGCATTCATTTGCAAGGGGTTAGCACATTCATTAGCCCAAGTCCATTCCTCTCTTCTCTTCTTGCTCTTATTCTCCCATTGAAAGAGTAAGAGATAGCTCCATACACCCCCTCTCTACTGATCAATTACTACACAGCCTCCATCTTCAACCCCCAAAGCTCAAACCATCCTTCCATCCCTTTGCACCAAAGGTATACCACCTTTGTGCTGCTTTCTGTTTTCAGCCCCTGAGGGGAACCAGAAGGGTTCTGGCTAGTAACTGATACTAGTTCAGACCCCTCTCTGGTAAAATAAATCAGTCGCAGAGGGCAAACCATGGCGCACGCCAGCTTCATTTGGCCGTACGCCACCTTTGGCTGTACGTGCACAGTTGGCGTGGGGATCATGAAGCGTCCATTATTGCTTATTTCCTTTTCTGTCATCACCTCCTAACATGCTAATAACCAGCTTATTACTTTCTGTACTTTAGAACTGTTCAAATGTAGCTTTCAATACTTGTATTTTTTCGCTTTATTAGGCCTCTGGGGTATTTCTGGTCATGTTCCAGAGCCCAGATGATGTAAAGCCAGACCCTGGTTAGCGTGCAAGCCTGGCGTACGGCCCCCATGGGGTGGCGTGCGGCATGTTTGACACAGACCAGTGCCTGGCCCTTGCATCACAGTTCAGTCCTGGCCTCTTATTCCTCCTCACACTGTTTATGGGATTACTTGTCTGTTCTCCTGGCTCTTAGCCATTTCTTACATTCTGCCTGTCTGTAATATGTACCTAAACTGTCTTATAAACTGCGGGGTCTGCCCTTGGTGTGCACTGGTCCATTCCAGAGCCCAGAGGGTTGAGAGCAAAAGCTGTAAGAAATCAGTAGAATAGTGTACGCCAGCTTTATGGTGGCGTGCGCAGGGTGTGTTGGCGTGTAGTGGCCTGCCCATTGCGTGCCAGCATGTTGCCTGCTCACGCGCCCGACGAGCAGTATACATCATCCCGCTGAACTCTTTGCAGTGCTTGTTCTCAACCTATATTCTTACGTTAATTCAATTCAAGCAAGCAAATCATCATCCATAAGCATTTTGTCACATAAACTGCAAGCTGTTAAAGTATTAACCCCCATTAACTGTTCCCCCGCCCTAACTGGCTGAAAATGTTCGAATGAGAGAAAAATGCAAACGTTTTATAAAATGCCCGAGTAGAGAACGATCTCCGGATTGGGCGAGAGGAGGTGCCATAAAACCCTTCCCCTCTCGTAACCTGGCTCCCGAACCTCATATATCGAAGGTGACGACGGACCGGTCTGCGCCTCTTCAAATCAAATCAAACCTTTTTCAAATCAAAGCAAACGTAGCAAGCGTTCTCGAGTTCGGTTCCTTGGGTGCCTCACCGCTAAAACCCGAGTGGCGACTCTGAATCGAAGCGTTTCGCCGCACTGTTTTCTAAGAGGGCCGCAAACCAAAATCGGGCGATTTTTTGGGGCGTGTGCCCACAAAACTCAAAAAACACAGAGTTATCTTTACAAAATTGATGAACAGAGAGTAATGATTTTGTGAGATCCGGGACATGAAGTGTATTGGATAAGTGAAAATTAGAAGTGGGACAATGAATGGTAGAAGAACCGGTATGTGAAATGGGGAGTCCCTTACCATTACCTACGCACAATTGATCTGTACCTCGATACTCATCAGGGTTGGAAATATTAGAGAGGTCCAGCGTGACATGGTGAGTTGCGCCAGTGTCAGGAAACAATCATAATAATGAGGCATGCCATTGTTGGAAAAGGAGGCCATGTGTGCCAATGGCGGCTGAGCATGGTTGTAGCGCTGGTAACAATTAGCTACAGTGTGATTTGTACCATCATAAATCTAGCAACGAGTGCAACGATTGCCGTAAAAATTACGAGAATCACCATTTGAATGATGACTATTCCAGCCGCCACCACCACCATGGTTGCGATCACAACCAGATGATTGTGGTCTGTTCTGCCTGTGAGGAGAGTTGTTGGTGTGGTACTGCGTTGAAGAAGAGCCATTGTTGCGGTGCTGCGTTGAAGAAGAGCCGTCCCTGGAAAAAGTCCCTCCACGTTGCACAAGGTTGGCAGTAGGCGAAGATTCAGGAGCCTTGGGTAAACTTAACTTGGAAGAGAATGAGTCACTGTGGAGAAACTCATGACTAAGAAGCAAAGAATAGAGTTCCGAGAATGAGATGTGGTCGGAACGAGACGCAACACTAGTAACAAGGTCTCTAAACTCAGAGTCAAGACCTGTGAACACATATATATTGAAGTCCGCAGTATAAACCAGGCGATAGGCAGTGGCAAGCTCATCAGAGATGGATTTGGCCTTGTGAAGAAAAAGAGAAACCGGTTGATCATTTTGCTTGAGGTTTTGAAGTTGCATGTGAAGTTGAAGAATGCGGGTGTTGCTTGCAGAGGCTAGAGAACCTTCAAGAGTGGTCCAGATAGCATGAGAGGTAGACAACCCAACAATGAGAGGAAAAACATCCTCTGAAAGAGCAGCAATGAGTAAGCTCATAAGCATTTGATCTTGGCGAACCCAAGCCTCATAAGCAGGTTTCGGGGCAGAAGAAATGGTACCCTTTGCATCAATGGTGGTGATGCAATAAGAAGGGCAAGGATTTGTACCATCAACAATCCCATGAGAGCGTGACCACGGAGAAATGGAACTAATTGGGTCTTCCAATAAAGATAGTTTGTGGTGGTGAGTTTAAGGGAAAGAAAATGCTGGGCACTTGGGAGAGAGGGAGCGGCGGTTGAAGGGAGAAAAAAAGTTAAGGCTGGAGAGAAAATGGAGGAAGAGGTTGAACTGTAGCCATTTGGCGTGAAGCTCTGATACTAACTTATGAAACAACCTTAGGTAAAATGATTATGTGTGTATATTAAACCATCCATGGGTAGGAGTATATATAGTACAAGGCATAATAAGGATAAGTAATACAAAGTCTATCACAACAAGGAGATGATTGAGATAATGCCTATCTGGGGATAATGCCAATGAACATCAGTGCTTATCTAACATCCATCAACTTTAACCATTCCATGGAATAACTCTCTCTTTATCTGTCCTGCATCAAGGTTCTAAGCGAATACTACTAAATGATGTAGTCAATCTGGATTCACCTACAACCATAATAAAGGAACAACTCAACATTAGGGGTCATACTATCTCATTGCCATGATCCTTTACCATCTCCCAACTCTACACACTGGGTATTTTACCATATCCTTAATCTACACACTGTGTACCTTATTTAGGGATCCTTTACCATTTTTCAAAATAGTACTGTACCCGTAATCCTTTACCATCCTTCACACACACATTGGGTATCGTACCGCATTTAGGATCCTTTACCGTATCCCAAATCCTATACCTAGAGTCCTTTACCGTCTTCCACACACTTTGAGTACTTTATCATACTCTGGTTCTTTTACTGTTCCCCAACTCAACATCCTCAATTAACTTTACCATTTTTATTCTTTACTTATTTACGTCTATGTGTTCACTACGCGAAACCATCTCATGGATTTAAATCTATTCTAGCACGTACAACAGGATACAATCAATCAATAGCTCAAACATGATACATTTTAGTGAGACAACAATATAACAATTGATGGGTGCAAATAATTAAACATATAAGGGATTTGGATTGGGTCGATGGCTTTGGAGTTGCTTATAATTTTTATTGAACAGCTATGTTCATTGGTAATTTTACTAATTTAGATTGTCCAATAATAATTTCGTAAACCTTAGGCTCTTGGAAACTTAGTAACTGTTATGGCCCATTGAGTATTTAGGCAGGCTTAGAAATGTTATTTGTGGTGAATGTGTTTTAGGACCTAGGTTTGTCTAATTTCTTCAGGGTCCTATTGTACTTTTATAATTCCCACGGTGACCTAGCAGTTGGTGAAACCTAGAGCTACTAATTTATTCGTCCATAGTGTGATTCCATCAGTTTGTAGAAATGCATGTTCTTTACTGGCTAACATTATTTTTCTTTTATTCTTTTATACCTATTGTACTTCTACTTATGCATAAAAAAATATACATGTATATGCTGAATTATTAGGCTATAAAAACGCCCATCCTTTGCTTCATTCATAAATAGTCAAGTTTAATATTATCTATTATAAAATTATATCTATTTAACATAGTAGATAATAGTAATGGATCATATAATATTTTGTACATTTCCGGATATCAATATATTACATAAAGTGTATTAATCCTAAGGACGAACATCTTATTAGTTTACCGTAAACTTAATAAACCTAGAGGAACTGACTGTATTTTTATTATTCACATGCTATTATTAACTTCAATCTAACTAATCTAATCATATCCATATTTTTTTTTTTTGTTATGATAGAGCTCGACTGTTACCAACTTGTTCACAAGCATTAACTATTATCCATTGCAATTTAGAGTACGATAAACATAGCGTGCATTTATCATACTAAACATTAAAATGTAACAGTTGATGGTAAAAATAAGTGTAACACATAGTTTAGTATCAAATTGTAGAACTAAGGAAAACACAGGGGGCAAACCGTAATTTCAGAACATCACTTTAATACAAAATCGTGCATGCTACAGTAACAGTTGGTTTGCCATTTCAAAACAACAGAGCACTTCTGGATTATGTGATTTTGATGCGTGGGTATATTTTCCTCCATTATAACTTGTCAAAATCAACATATAGAAGCTAAATATACTTAGGAGAAAGTAGTAGAGCGGTTATTCTACCTCACTTTCAGCTGAAAAAGAGGTTAACGGATTCGGACGGCTTCAAAAAAATTGGACAAGACAACGGAGTAATTTTTAGATTTCTTGAAGGGTTTCAACCTAAAACCAATTGGCAAAGAATGGAGAGGCCGCCCAGGCTCATATACTAGTTTTTGGAGGAGATAATTAAACGATTTGGGACAAATCCCAACACTCCTCCGCACGTGCGACCCTCAATTTGCACGTGGAGAGGTCAACAAATGATCCGGAACACATGGATCACAATGAAACAAAGTGCAACTATAGCACAATCAAAGGGGAAAAGCCTCTGAAAGTCTAGCTCTGATACCATGTTAAAGCATCCAACTCCAAACCAATTGGCTATAGGTGGAGTAGCCTCTAGATTTTATTAACCAAGCTTGGGTGACTTAGACGAACGATGTGGGACAAGTCTAATACTCCCCCGCACGTGCAGCCCAGATGCACGTGGAGGTACGAATTGAGAAAACCAGGAGATTAGACTCGGGCAACCCCACACGTGCAGCCCGGATGCACGTGGAGGTATGAATTGATGAGTTGATCACTTGGGCGACGGAGACTTGACCACACAATATGAGGCCACTTAAGACATAGCTCTGCTACCATTTTAAAGCATCCAACTCGAAATCAATTGGCAAAGAGTGGAGAGGCCGCCCAGGCTCATATATTAGTTTTGGAGGAGATAATTAACTGATGTGGAACAAATCCCAACACTCTCCCGCATGTGCGACCCCCGATTTGCACATGGAGAGGTCAACAAAGGACCCGGAATAGGATCATAATGAAATAAAGTGCAATTATGGCACAAACAAAGGGAAAATGCCTCTGAAAGCCTAGCTCTGATACCATTTTAGATTTCTTAGAGGGTTCCAACCTAAAACCAATTGGCAAAGAATGGAGAGACCACCCAGGCTCATATACTAGTTTTTGAAGGAGATAATTAAACGATGTGGGACAAATCCCAACAGTAATGGAGCACTGGGGCTGACTACATGTAATTGGGGATTGGTTCAGAGGTGCTCGGAGTCATGCTAGAGTTGGGGAAGTGCAGATTTGTGTTTGAATGAGTGCAGAATCGGAACCCACTTTGTATTCTCTCTCTAGACCACCATTGTTGGACCTTGCAGAAACCTTTCTCTCTCCTTTTCTTCTCTAAATTTTCAGTGGTGTGTTTATATTCTGATTTTCGTAAGGGAAGAGAGGATATTTAAAGGAGAGGGAAAAGTGGTGTGCAAGTTTTGGAGAGGGGTGTGGTGATCATGAAGGAGGGAGATGTAGGAGGTGTGCTAACCGAAAATGGTAGAGGATAAGGTGTGGATTGGCACTTGGTGGAAGAGAGATAGAGAGAGAGATTCGGGGGTAGAGATGATAGAGGGCTTATTTATCTTTTTGGTCCCAAAATATTATGCGAGTACCATTTTCGTTCCCAAACTAGACATTGCATCAATTTAGTCCCCAAAGTCACAAATGTGTGTCCAATTGGTCCCCAATACAGACGTCATCCGTTTTGGGCTATTAAAAAAAGGGGCTTCTTAGGAATTTCACCCACAAATATCTAAAACTATTGGGGAAATTCTATTCACACTCCTAATTTCTCAGTACCCACCCTTCAAACCAAATTCCAGCAAAAGCTCACACCCACCATCCTCTCTCTCTTTCTCCATAACCACCCATCGTCGACCGTCGCCGACACCCAGCAACCCAACTCGCCGTTGTATCTCTCTCCCTATATCGCCGGTGCTGCTATCCCACTCTCTAGTGACCCCCTTGCCGGCAACCTCTCTCCCTCATGAGTTTCCCCTCCCAACCTACTCTCCGCGAACCCTACAAAACCCCAAATCTTGAAACCAAAATCCCAAATCTAGCAACCAAAATCACAGCCGTTAACCTGTAACTAAAATTAGAGACTAATCAAACTCCAATCGAGCTATATACATACATAAAACACACATGTAGGTGTGTTTTACCTATGTATTTGTATATATACCCATATAGGTGCAAAGCTCCATATATAGGTACATGAAACCCATATTGAAACCTTTCTATCTCTCTGTGTATGTTACTCGCGATTTTCAGAGAGGAAGGGTTTTATTTTTTTCCTGCATTTCGTAGTGGTTGGGGAAAGGGACTGGGAGGGGTGGTGGAGAAAATGGTAGGGAAGGGAAGGGAGGAGTTTAGGTGCTTGGGGGGGGGGGGGGGGGTGTGTGTGTGTGTGTGGTGGTTTGGCCGAGAGAGGTGATGGTGGTGGGAACTTTTTCCCTTATTTATTTATTTATTTTTGCTGTTAGCTAAACTTGGGGCAGGTTAATTTGTAGGCTTTAGATTTATAGCTGAAATATCTAAAAAGCCCTTTATTCTAACAGCCTAAATGGATGGCGTTTGGACTGGGGACCAATTGGACACACATTTGTGACTTTGGGGACTAAATTAACGCAATGTCTAATTTGGGGACGAATATGGTACTCGCATGATACTTTAGGGACCATAAAGGTAAATAAGCCCATGAATGAGAGTAAACACGTCCCACAATTTTAGGAAAAGATAATTATTGTTACACCACTTTATTATATATGTACGCCACATATATACATATGTAGATATTAAGTTTAAATGAGTATATGTATGTGTATTAAAAGTATTCTAATATTATACTAATTACCGCAGAGTACTAATAGTTTAAATCAATTCATAAAATTTGAACTGACAATATTCATTTTTACTTGAAAATTTAAGGGTCAAAATTAGGATCGTTACACAAATACTTTTTTGTTGTGTTAAATGCACAAAACATTTTAAAATATGCCATCTTTAAACAATTTCATTCTTCAATGATCAGTCTCTAAATGACATGACAAAATGAATTTTTGCAGGTTGTATTCCCAAAGTTGAGTACTAGTTATCCAGATCTTGACCTTGACGAGCATTCAGAGAAGATATTCCTAGAAGCAAGAATAACATCTAACAAAAAGGTATCAATGAGGTGTTGTGAAGTTCAACTTGTGTGGGACTTTCTTCTCAACCGTGATAGGGCTCGTTGGCCGAGCTCTTATCTTTGAAAACAAACTACAGAACTCATGCTTCTTATATATTTTCTCTTTCTCTATTTTTTTCATTCTACTTTCATTAGGAATGTGGAACAAT
Source organism: Rhododendron kiyosumense (assembly GCA_019656275.1). Lineage (NCBI taxonomy): Eukaryota > Viridiplantae > Streptophyta > Magnoliopsida > Ericales > Ericaceae > Rhododendron > Rhododendron kiyosumense. Next base: position 29,330 of record BPLS01029294.1, on the reverse strand, counting down.
GGAGGCAAGCGGTAGTGGTATGCAGCTCGAACCGTGAAATATGATACGTTTTATGCTATCTCACGAGGACTCAGGTACAAGTGTCCTCAATGCTATGAATAATTTTATTTAAGATTTGCTTTATTTTATACTCCATACGTCCCTTTTTAAGTGTCCTGCTTCGTAATTCCAACTTATTAAAAAGACATCATCATTATACCATTCACATCAACTTTTTCTTCCACTTTCCTTGCTTACCCATCATCATTACACTTTTACGCAATTACTTTTTAAAATGGAATCTACTTTAAGGAACAAAATAGACAATTTATCAACTTTTACCCACTAACTTTACAAAATGAACACTTATTAAGGGACAGCCTAAAATAGAATACCAGACTATAAATAAGGGACGGATGGAGTATAAGTTTTCATTGAACGCTTCAATAAAAAAACGTGCTTAGATCGAGAACTTTTCAGTCATAATTTTTGCTGATTTCTCGCAGGGACCCCTTAAAATTAATCTCATTGTGAACACATTTCAAATCATCGAAATTTGATTAGGAAAGAGAGGTCCACACTTAAGGTCCTCACAAGAAGTGCCTATATATATGTCTTAGTAGGCACCCTTGTGTGACACGTTATATGTTTTCGGTGTAAGAAATGCCTTTACAAATTGCTTATTTATTTATATATAGGCACCCTTTTGTGACACGTTATGTCTTAGTAGACACACATTAGGAATGCTCGTGTCTTTTTAACAAACTCATTAGGAATGGTCATCGCTTTTGAAGACAATTAATTAAGAAGCATCATGCAAGTGGAGTGGAGTGAGTTGATGCCTCCCTTATACTCTTATGCACATAGACAGAGTTTGATTCTCGTAAGCACTCATCTCCCTACCCAAATCCCTTAGGATAGAGTAGATTAAAATTAATGAATGACAAATAAAAAATAAAAAATTTCTGTATATGTGTGTGTGTGAAATGTGGTTTAAGAGGAAGAAGTATCTAACATGCTTATCTCGATGTCAAAAATAGTTGTGATTGTTAAAGTTTGTGATTCTATAATTATATCCTTGCTAGCTAAATAAAGTAGTTCTAATACCTAGCTCTCCAATGGAAATATGCTTATATATATATATATATATATTCAACGGCGAAAAAGAGATATTATATAAATAAAGAAGAGCAAACAAGCCCCAAAGATTGACAAGAAATCAATCCGAACAACGAAACAGCATCAAAAACCACAGGCATACACCCCCACATACCCACAACCAAAGACAACTCCACCCCCACTCAGGACAAGACACCTCCCCACCCAAAAACACAACCCACCAAGGCCCCAACCCAAAAGGCAAGCCACCCATCAAACGTGACAACTACCAAAAACTCAATGAATTAGAAGGCTAGACCTACCCTGCCACTTTGTCAGCTCTGTCCAAGTCTTTAGCTACCATATCTGCAAATTTGCTTTTGACTTCATCCTCCTCACAATCATACCCCAACCCCATGATCTTATTGCAGGTCCAAATTGCTTGTGCTTCATCCAGAATTATCCTATTTCTGTTAATAACTCCATCTGAAGAGATAGATGCAGAGAGAGCTAAAGCTGCAACGGTAGATCTATAAACCGCACACTTTGGTTTGTTATTCTTACTCTTGTTATTGAAGGAGTTGACCCTTGTAAATCCTAGAATATCATCAATTGTCTTCCTCTTCTTCTTTCCTTTTACTCCATTTATGGCAGCTTTGATTGGAGCAAAAAGAGGGTCATTTTCAGTTCGAAATTCAAAATGTTGATCAGGAATATTCTCATCCTTCTCATTTTCCCCTTTTAAAACTTCAGCAATTACTAGATTTTCCTTAACTGAATTCTCCACCCAACTATCTTGATTATCAACCAAATTACTTAGGCTCGCTCTTGGAATTTGAATGCACGTATTCAGCCTTACAAAAGTTAGAGGGTCCAAATTAATATTGAGTGTTGTGTTGTTTGCTGTCATCTCTCTCATACTATCCATGACCCTTCCACATCCCCAAGCTGATGTCTCAACCCTCAAAGTAGAATTAGCTGCCTTATCATTACATCATTGCATGTTTACATTTATTAGTTGTAAGGCTCCCTCTTCTGACCCAGTAGCCTTTTCAACTTCCACATTTATTTCTGCCACCTCCTCAACAATTTCCATTTCATTTTCCAACTCAGCTTTGTCCACATCGAAATTGAGCGATTCATCATCCCCCGGATCTGTCTCAACTAAGACCTCTTTCTCCTCTTTGTCGTTCCCTTTCTTGATCTTAATCGAAGTAAACACACGCTTTTCCCAAGAAGTTTTTGCCATGGGATCTTCAATGACTTTGATCGGGAAGATCACACCATTGATCTTAATAAGCACAACCTCATTAATGCAATCAAGATAATCCGTTATGATAAACATACGCCTTTTATCTAAAGCAATGAGTTTCTCCGTTAACTCATCAAGCTTAATCACATCACCCCAAAGCTTTCCAATTTCAATAAAGGTAGAAGAGCACCAAGCATTCAAAGGAACACCATAACAAGAGATCCATGCACACCTTGAAGGAGGGATCTTTTGATTATCCCATGCTTGAACAGAAGAGAACCACGTTGATAACACCTTCGTTTCATCTTTGAGAAACTCATTCAACGATTCAAGAGAATCGAAAGAAATTAAAACATTGAGCCCACCCATATGATGAATCTGAGCATCCCAAATACCATTGCTAATGAAAAGATCTTGAAGCGTATTCACATGACAGAAATTGATCAATTTACCCACTGCGCTCTTCTGCAACCAACCCAATCCCACTTCCTTAGCTTCCACCAATTTCAGCCTACCACTAGAGCCCCCTTTAAGAATATTAGCATAGGAAGAACTATTAGAATCTCTATGTTTGCTCTGAAACTCAATGGGTTTATGTTGCAAACTATGAAAAGAAGGGGCCGAACTAATTTTCTTAACCCCATCAAAATTCTTCTGAGAGGCAATAGGATTATCCTTTGAATACTTCGCAAATTGCACGACAATAGAAAAATTTCTAATCACTACACCATCAAGGTCCTCAATCGCATTAATGGCCTCCTCCCTTTTCGTAAATCTAACGAATCCAAATTTAGTATTGAAAGAAGAGCTCCTCTTACTCGGCACATAGATATCCTCCAAACGCCCAAATGGAGTGAATAGTTGGCGAAGCCAACCAGCATCCATTGATTTGGGAAGATTATCGACATACATGGTAAATAAACCAGCCATGTCTGATCCCAGAAAGATTAGAAACACGGGCTATAGCACCCAAAAAACAACCATACTGAAAACTAACGAAACTAAACTAGCAACAGCAGTCTCATAGCTTAAACTCAGAAAAACCCACAGAAACCAAGTATACTGCAGCAGAGCCAGGTCCGAAAACAGCCAAAAGATTACCTTATGCGAAGACATAGGTCGCTAGCGCCTGCGAGAAGGTGCTCTGAAGACCAAACGGACACCCAGCCGGCCATAGATCAAGGAGTGAGGAAAATATCAGGGTCTCAACTGAGAATCCGTAGACGATGACTTGGAGTGGATCGGCGACAACTCGAAACGCCGGTGAACCCAAAGAGGACCAGGATCAGCGATCGATTACCTTTGAACGGATGAACGACACCAACTGATTGAGAGAACCCGGAGCAGCAACAGATCGATGCGCAGAAACCGGCGTCCGACGACGGCAGCGAGAGCACAACCAGAGAACTACACCTGATTGAAAGAACAAGAACCCACAGCAGCAACAAAACGAAACCCAGAGTACCGACCAAGGCAATTCGACGGAAAGAAGAGAAAATAGTGGTTTGGAGAAGTCCGGCCGCCGGCGGCCGGCGGAAGGAGAGTATGGGGGCTAGGGTTTCATAATATTCAAAATCGCCGAATTTCGCCTTTCCCATATGCTAATATATATATGGTGGAACCATACTTTAAGATACCATGGCCCTTCGTTCTGTCTTACAACCAAGTTACTGTAATTTTCACTTTTCTTGCCAGGTTAATTGTTTGATTGCAATAACTCTAATTGGGTTGGTGCATCTCCAATGAAAGGAAAAAAAAAAAACTAAATGTTTCCCTTGTTAGAAAAGGGTAAGGGCTTGTTTAATAGCAAAAATAGTGAAAAATAATGACTGTATTAGCTTGTTTTAAAAAAAGAAAAGAGTTTGGGCTCCCTTGCAAAAGGCTGAAACCCAAAAAAAATGGTAAAGGGTATTTAATTGGAGGTGGATATTTTAGGCTTTTTTTTATCCAATAAAAAAAAAGGTGAGTGGAGATGCTCTAATTAATACTCTCTTGAAGACCAAAAAAAAATATAATACAACTTCCTAGAATTTTCTTCTTTTTATGGTTATTTTTTACTAGAATGAAGATGGTAGTGATTTTTCCATCCATCAAGGATATTTCTGGCTCTATAAAGTCTTTAGTATCAACATTTTTTTTTCTGACTTTTTTGGGGACATTTTCTCTTGAATAATATTTGACCTGAACATAGTTTGATTTTTCCATCCATCAAGGTGAATTAATTTTCGCTGTTCAAAATTCTTTAGTATGGACATCATGATTAATGCTCTGTTAAATGATTAAATTCAAGATACTATGTGCATATGGATCACAACGGATCTTCAATATTCCTCTGGAATTTTGAGTGTCAATGTTGTTTTTTGTTTTACTTTACACCAACAATAATTTGCTCCGCAGTTCTGATTTGAGATCGATGAAGTTGCTGGAGTCTCGATTCTAGATTGCCTCCTACACCGAAAAGGAACATTTGGCAGTGTCGATGCTGTCTCTCTTTAGACTGTAAATAAATAACAAAATAAATTCCCCTTATTCATTTGGTGCTTTCATCTACAATAAATTCCCCTTACTCATTTGTACAGATTCAAAACTCTGTGCAGCTACCTATGTGTACAACAATATATGTGTTCTTCTATAATTAACCTATCTTGGACTAGCCAATGAGAGAGATTTGAATGATTTCGGTTGCTAGCTAGGCATGGTAATTATATCTCTTAATCGTTGAAACGTCTCTGATCAACCACCCTTGAAGTTGTTGCAGTCTCGATTTTGTTTATTTAATTAGTTGTACTGTTGTTATAAGTTGGTTGTATGATTGGGTTCCAATTAATTATTTTGTTCGCGCTATAGATATTGTTGACTCGGTTGTAATATTTGGGATATGAGATTTATTTTGGGTAAAATAGTGGTACGGATGGTAATTTTATAAGTGATGTTACGTTCTCTCTAATTCTAATTAGCTATAATATAGGGAGTAGTAGTAGTTTTACAAAGTTAGGAGATATTTTCACGGTGTAGGATTTTATTTGGGCAGAACATTTGAGAAAAGAAGTCGAGAGAACTTTGAGTGAGAGAAGGAGAGAGATAGCAGTCAAAGGTGTGTGTGATCAATCGGGTAACTGATCTTGTTCCTTTTTCCATCATTTGTCGTTCATGGGCTAGGGTAAAGTTTGACCATTGGAAGGTGTATAATAATGGGATTACCGAGAGGTTAATTGAGTTCCATTCTTTTGGCACCAATCGTTTTCTTTTAATCCGATTGACACAAACAAAAGACAGGTTATTGATGGGAACTGTCACGCCCTCGATTTTTAATATAACAATATTAATAATCTTTATAAGGAAAAGCCACGGCGGTATACTTAATAATAACCCCAAAAGACTTTCTCATGTTCATTTACAATGCACAATCAAGTTCAAAAGATTACAACAATGGCACTCCAGCCCCAATTTCCAAAGCTTAATCAAAAGATAATGTAAATGATTATAATACTCCTAAACAAAAGGTTCGAATGAAAATTATAATTTACATCTTTCAAAAAAAAAAAAAAAGAAAGAAAGAAAATAATATTAAGTTGTCAAAGTTGCTTCTTCGGTGTTAGCTTTCGAAAGGATGGGATGGTATGCACGCCAAGTACTCCATGCTAATGCTCTCGAATTGTACCTGAAAGAATGATTGGGTTGAGCAAAACACATGCCCAGTAGAGAAATCTATGCTCAAATTATATGCAAATCAGGAGATTAGAACAAAAAGAAGTCAAACTCTAGATAACAAATGAGGTTGCTATGGAAACCAACTTCGAATCGGCAAACCGAGGCTCAAGGAGTGCTTTTCTATCGATAGTCAAACTATTAGTCATCTTTTATCTTTCCTTTTTGTTCAAACTTCCATTTAGAACTTTTTTTTTGTATTAACGACTTATATTCCAGTTCAAGGAACCCCGCACGCCTCCCATTGGTCTCCAATATAAGTTTAAGTAATCCCTCATCCATTAACTCGTCCAATAGCGAACTTGGGAGAACTTTCTGGGTCTTAGGGCCCCATATACCCATGACGCTTTCCGGGTACTCATGACCCCGTACATCCACTTCACATTCTGGGTCTTAGGGCCCCATATACCCACAATACTTTCCGGGTACTCATGACCCCGTACATCCACTTCACACTACTCGTTTCGCATTTCACCCAATGTGTTTCCAAAATTTCAATTGTAAGAGGATGAGAGAGAGATAAAGATGTTAAGTGGATAGTTTCCACATCAACTCAATTGTATTTTCCATTTTGTTCCCAAACTTGTTATCTCAACTCAACCTTCGAACTACTCGATAATCCGCATCAAGTTGTCGCATGCCATTCATGTGCTCAAGTGAATCGTTCGTACAAATGTCGTGCAAAAGCTCATATTTATTCCTCCACCGTTCTATGAATTTCGGATCAACTCCAATGTATATTTATACATATTACTTTACACATGTTGACTAACCAATCCATCTTAGTCCTTGTTGGAATATTATATACATACTATTATATAAACCCATTGAATGGTCAAAACTTTAGGATGGAATTGGATTGCAACGGGACAGGAGATTTTTGGCATTTTGTCAAGTGGTCTACCGGTAGGGAACAGTGGCCTACCGGTACAATCCAGAAGAAGCAGGAGGAACAAAATTTAGATTTACAAGTATTCTACCGGTAGGGGAAAAATTTATACCGGTAAGTGTTCAAGAAAAATTGCTAGTTCTACCAGTAAAAGAAAAATAGTACCGGTCAGGAAAAAAATTAATAATCCTACCGGTAGGGAACAAATCGTGTACTAGAGATCGGCTAAGACTATAGCAAGATTTGGCAGTAGAGTTTCTGCCATGTCTAAGATTTCTGTTTTGACCAACTTTGGAGTCACAGGTGGGGATGGAGAGGACGGAGGAGATTCGGGCGGAGTAGTCGGTGGTGAGTCCTCCCTTGACAGAGTACAGGCCTGGGCTTCCGTTGCGACGAGACGAAAATCAAACCCCCAAACAGTTCCTCAAACAGACCCGACGGATGTTCCCAAGCAGGTTTGGCCCTTGATTTCAAAGCTCCCCATGATTCAGCTAGACAGCAAAATATAAGAGCTCAATGACAGCTTGCAACAGCTTATTTGAAAAAAGTTGAAAGGAATGAAAATTGAGCATGTCAACATCGTCAGTGTCCTCCTAGACTCTAGCACTAGAGGGAGTTCAACTCATACCATTCGGACGCTACCATAGAATCCTCGGATTTCTTTTCGACGGTATATCCTTATTTGAATCGATTACCACTAAGAGATGTCAAAATAGTCTAAGCCCTTGACTACCCCTTTCTCGAAATTTCAACTTTGGAAGGCGGAACAAACTTGGTGTAGATGGCGAGATACCATAACCAAAGTGGCGTAAGTAGCACTGTGCCGGAGCCTCGATGGTGTAAGTGATTAGCACTTTAACCTGGATTGTTACGGCCTAGCATTTTTATTTATTTAATTAATTATAATGCCATTTTAGTAATTGGATATTGTGGTCAGATCGTAATTATTTATTCTGCGCGCACTATGGGTACAATTGTCGTTATTTTAATTTTGAGGGTATAGGTCTAATTAATTTTTAGTAATAGTTTAGTTCCTCGTTTAAATACTTTAATAAATTAGTTAGCTACAAATTAGGGGTTTTGAGAGTTGGACGGCAGTTCTATAAAGACAGAGATAATCAGAACAGACTAGGGTTATATTTTTTTAGAGAGCGTTGAGAAGGAAAGAACTGCGCAGTCAAAGGTTCGAGATCGTCTTCGCACTCGTCTTCAATCGTGGTAAGTTGAATAAATCTTATTGTTTCACTACCCTGAGTCGGTTCAGCAGCAAGTTAATTGGGCGGAAAATTAATTGATGGGTGAGAGAGAGAGAGAGAGCGCATGGCAGATGAGTGAGTGTGCTGTGGTGTTTTGTGCGTGTGCGACGTGGTGTGCGTGTGCTGCAAACGGTGGTTATGCTTTTGATTTGGTTGGGAGAGAACATGCAGTGGAATGCATAGGGAGCAAATCACTTGGCTTTTGGGTGTACGTGGAAGAACGGAAGGCTATGGCAGTGGGAATGGAAATTGGGTAATTGTTTAGGTAGGATTAGTCTCTTTAATCATTCTAAGGTTTAGATTAGTATAGTTTTAGATTCCTTTAAACTACAGTGAGTAATAAGCGAAATATTATACTTGGTTTAGTTAGTGATAATACTGTTATATGATTCTTGTTCAGGTTAGGCTCGTTCTGCATTGTTCGATTGCATTAGCTTTGGACCCAGGTGAGTGGTTAAGCATGTTATATATTTGCGAACTTTCCCGTATCCCTTAAATTATTGTTTTAGAAAATTAATGATTGAAATTGGAAACATGTATTTGTTTTATTTGGTTCTTGAAATTGGCATGCGGATCGGTGAAACTATTTATTGTTCGTATAATCTTTTGGTGAGAACTTTGTGGATATTGTTGAGAACATATTTTGGAAGTCCAGGGAAATTAATCCTCTGTGTGCGGTGACTCTGGCCATTAGGGAAGAAACCGGATTAGGCTGGTGACCCTAATGCTCAACGGTTGTTATTGACCTGATCGTTCTTTGGGAAAAGTTCCACGGGCTGCCTACTCGTGGTGACCCTAAGATTCGATATTGGATCCAATTTTGAGATATTTATTCACTGGCATTTGGTACTATTGATTTTGGTTGTGGTTCCCCATTTGTTGTTGGAGATTGGATTGAGAATGCCATTAAGATTTATCGGATGAACCGTTAATTGGATTAATGGATTATTTTGTTGTTCACGGCCGCATATGCCAAATTTATATTGACATGGTAAATTATTTTAATCCCCGTTTCAGAACTTTATTCTAATATGCATGCTTTGCTACTCACTGAGCTCGTCAGCTGACGGATTTATTCCAACTTCTTTTTCAGGCAAGTTGGGCAGTTAGGAGGACTCTGGCGGTATCTCGGGGTGTTCTGTTGTTTGACTTCCTTAGGGTGTCTCATCATATTTTTATTTTATTAATCGCTTCCGCATTTAAAACATTTTGTCAGACATCTGGATTCTTTTATTACTGTTGGATCATTGGATTTTATTTGGTTAATGGGTTGTTTGTGCCCCATTCTTTTTGTGGAATTTATTGGTTGGGAATGTTTTGAATTAAAAAATATGGTTGGCTGTTTGGTGGATCTTTGCTTGGGAGTTTTTATAAAGTTTCTTTTTAGGCTGCATGTTCTACGAGCTTTGGTCTTGTGGTTCATGGCCGGTCACTTCTCATTTTGGGGTGTAACATGGATGGTGTAAGAATCACGACATTCTCACCGTTGTTCCTAGTTTGCTGTTTGAAACTTTGATTTGGCTTAGAAAAGGGACTTAGACAGCCTTGATTTCCCAAAGTCTCGCTAACCCAAGAATTTTGAAAATTGATAACGCGCAACATCAGGATGCACGACTCTTCATCGGTTGAAGGCAGCGTCCTAATAGTCACAAGGCGGACTTGAGACAAACTTAAAAGCCGCCCTATTATGCTCCTACGCAAAACGAAGTGTATGTATGTACAGGCATGCGATAGGGAAAGCAGTAACACATAGACAGTTTATGAGGGTTAGATGCAAGTAATTCTACCCTGCAGGTTCCTCTCATAGGTTGAAAGGTTCTAGTGTTTTGTACATATGTAGAGGCCGGTTTTGGTTAAAAGGGGTTCCTCTGACTAGGGCCGCAGTATACCTCCCACTGCAATACGTGTAACAAAGCAATGGTCGAACGGTATTACGACTCATCATCGTCCGAGGTTGTTGGGCGTTCGAGGACCCCGGACTCCAGTAAACTGTGCCAGTTACCCAAAACACCTCAACGGGGCTAGCCAACATCGATGCAAATAGAAAATGTTAAAGAATGATTGAATGAGAGAGACACGCAGGATTTTGAAAATGACTTTTGAAGCTTGGCTCACTTTCATTAATCAATATTTGGAGAAAATTACACAAACGAACAATAGTAAAAGCCCCAGTTCGAAATGGTCGGATGCTGAGATCTTGTTACGTTACCACTCCGTTCTTCAGCAGCGCGAAGCGTACTGTTTTGACAAGCTTTTTGAAAATTTTTCATTTATGTATTAATTGCCAAATACCAATCAATGCAATTGTCTCCAACAGAGTAGCCACTGTGGGCACACGCCCCGAAGATTTTATTTATAAAATTGGGTGCGGCCCTCTTTTTGGAAAAAGCGCGGTGAAACGCTTCGATTCAGAGTCGCCACTTGGGTTTTAGAGGTAAAATACCCAAGGAATCGAACTCGAAAATGTTCTGCTACGTTTGTTTGATTTTAAAAGGCATAGACTGGTCCGTCGTCACCTTCGATATCTGAGGTTCGGGAGCTAGGTTACGAGGGGGGAAGGATTTTATGGCACCACTGTCGCCCAATCCGGAAATCAGTCTCTACTCAGGCATTTTTGTAAAATGTTTGCGCTTTTCTCTCATTGATCATTTTTTAGCCAGTTAGGGCAGGGAAGCAGTTAATGGGGGATTAAAACTGTAACAAGCTGCAAGTTATGTGATAAAATGTTATGTATGATGACTTGCTTGAATCAATAAAGGAACATAGGTTGAGAACAAGCATCGAGAGCAGCTTGAACAAAATGGGGTACGCTGTCTTTCGGAGATGTGAGCAGGGAATACATCGGTATGCATTGGTCAAGCCACTGCATACCAACATAACCTGCGCACGCCACCTAAAAACTGGCGTACTCCATCTTTATGCATTCATAGCCTTTGTTTGCAACCCTCTGGGCTCTGGAATGGACCAGCGTACACCCAGGACAAACCACGCAGTTTAATAATAGAATATATACAAATTACAGACTGATAAAATGGCTTGAAGCCATGAAAATGGACAGAAAACCCCATAAACAGAGTGGGGACAGGAAAAGAGGCCAAGACTTAAGCTAAATGTAAGGGCCAGCCACTGGATCCTGGTAATATTGCCGTACCCTAGTTCCATGAAACCGTACTCCAGATTTACCATTTGGTTAGTACTTGGCTTTGCATTTTCTGGGCTCTGGAACATGACCAGAAGGATCCCAGGGGCCCCTGAAAGCAAGTAAGAAACAGATGTTGAAAGCTAAACATAAACAGTTCTAAGGTATAGAAGACTGTGAAACTGGTTATTAGCAAGCTAAGGTGACGACAGAAGTATAGGAAGGTAAAATGGACGATCAATGATCCCCACGCCAGTAGTGCTCATACTACCGTTACCGGCGTACGACATGACGGTACTGGCATGCGCCATGTTTCGTCTCACACGATTGCTATATTTAACCAGTTTAAGGCCAGGACTAGTATTGTCTACTAGCCTGAACCTCACTGGTTCCTCTCAGGGATCGAAAGTAGAAAGAAACACAAAGGTGGTATACCTTTGGTTAGAGGTTGATGGATGGTTTTGGTGCTTTGAGGTTGAAGATAGAGGTTAGATGACAATAGTGAGGTATGTGATAGATTTCTTGCTTGCTCCTTCAATGGAAGAAGATAGGAGAAGCAAAGAAAAACAAAGGATGGGGATGGCCTTGAATGCTCTTAAAAGAAGTAACCCCTTGCAAATGAATGCAAGGGGGGTATTTATACCTAAAATGTGACTGAGGAGGGGCTGTGATCAGTTGGGTTAGAAGTGTGGTTAGGTTAGAAAGGAGCCTCCCATGCATTAAATGGATATGACTAGTTGATGGGGTGTGTAGGAGAGAGAGGGGGACGTCCTTGCAGAATATAATCATCAGGGGGGCTGTTCCCCTGTACTGGGGTGGTTACAAAGTCTCGAGCACGTGATAGAAGAGTGGTGACTGGTTTTGACCTGCGTGCGCCAGAGGTTAACCTGCGTGCGCCAGTCAAACTGAGTCAACCCGATACGTGGCAATTCACTGGCGCACGCCATGAGGACACTGGGGTATGCAAGTAGGGTTTGCTGGGGCCATTTGGCTCAAAGGGTTTGAAGGGATCGAAATGGATTTTGAAAGAGTTTGAAAGGGGAATGTCCAAAGCTCAAAGCTCAAGACCTTCCATCGACCTCAGAATGTTTTCGACCTTTTATCATCATTGGGGCAACAAAAGACCGTAAATAAGCTAATCCGGATAGTCTAGGGTAGGGTGTCTACACTAAGCAGATACACGAGTAATCCAAGTCGCGTTCACTGGAAGGTAATAGTCAGGGTTCTGCACTATTTGAGGTACACTCGCGATCTGGGGTTGCACTACACTAGATATCCAGCAGTACTGGAAGGGTATTGTGATGCGAACTAAATATAAAAGACTCAAAATCCACAAGTGGATATGTCTTTATACTTGGTGGTGCAGCTGTTTCTTGGAAATCCTCCAAATAGAGGTGTATAGCACGTTCAACGATGGAATCAAAATTTATCGCTCTAGATAAAGCGTCTGAGGAGGCCGAGTGGCTCCGTCAATTTTTGGAGGATATTCCAAGATGGCCGAAACCTTTGCCAGCAATTAGTATCCATTGCGATAGTCAATCTGCAATTGGTAGGGCACAGAGTATGTATGTATAATGGTAAGTCTAGACATATTCGATGTAGACATAATACCATTAGGCAACTACTCTCAAGTGGGGTTGTCGCTATTGACTATGTGAGGTCAAAGGACAATATTACGGATCCGCTAACCAAAGGGTTAAACCGAGAGTTAGTTGAGCAAGCATTGAAAGGGAATGGGGCTAAAGCCACTACGCTCATAGTTACCGTGGGGGTAGCCAACCTAGTTGACTAGAGATCCCAAGATCTAGGTTCAATAAGACTATCTTTCGCGAGTAGCCGAGAACGATCATTGAGGATACCTGCTAATGGAAAGAGGTTAAGCATTGCTTTTAATGACTCCTATGTGCTGGGTTGCCAGGCGGGGTATAACAGGATACCCTTTATAGGAAGGTCACCTATGTTAAGTATGAAGTGGGGCCGCTTCTTTGAGAATTATGGCAAAATTCTCGAGCTAATACTCGCAGAACTAGAAAGGGGGTGTCATGGCCAAAATGAACCCAACAGTGAAAACTGAACTACGTCAGGAAGTCCTGTGTGACGTCTATTATCTCGGTTTACACCGGCGGCAGAACAGTTCAAAGCGGAACCGCTCACCGGTTTGCCAGTAAACCCGATAGGCTATCACAAGGGAAGGTTCCAGGCCAAAAGCCACCTATCCTATGAAGGAATTATCCGCTGTCGCTCTCTCGGATCAGCTTTGTACTCTATGCAAGTATGCCTGCCAATTCCATTCATGAGGGAGATTGTTGGAAATTTTATGAAGTTTCAGATGAATGAAATCGGGACTACCGGTGGGTCTCTCGAGGCAACCGTGCTTGTTCTAGTTTCGTTGAATCTGGACGCACCACAATCAATAGACGTATTGAATTATGGAAATCTGTAACTCCTGTAACCCTCCTTATGATGGTGTATTACTCTCGTAACCTTCCTATTCATTGGCAGAATTCATTGGCATGTTAATTGCAGCATTACACCTCTTTTGCCTCCTTCACCCTATAAAAGGAGGCTCACATTTTGGAGTAGTCACCAGCAAATTCACGACACTCCAACATACTCTGAAATTCATTCTTGAGAGAGAGAGAGGCAGGCGTTAGACAGTTCGTCAAGGCGGTCGACGGTGGTGTTCAGACGGCTTGCGGTTTAGCCGAGCCAACCCTGGGAGGAAGACACCAAACAAGATCCTACAACACCAACGGTAGGTGGCAAATCTTTCTTAAGGAGACTGTGGTATTACACAAGACTCGGTTTGATTTTCTAATAATTTTGTTTGTATCTTGACTGTTCCATGTTGTTTTGTATTTGTACTTTATTTCAATAATGTAATTGTTACAGTATCAATGAAATTGTTCTTTGGAATTATTTGTTATGTCAAAATTTTCCAACGCATAGTTCACATGGAAGAGTTTAAATTCGGATGCTACATAAGATAATGTAGAGAGAAAGGCCCATAGCTAAGACAATTTGCAGGGAGATGGTCGGCACAAAGCTGGAGAGAGAGAGAGAGAGAGAGAGAGAGAGAGTGTGTGTGTGTGTGTGTGTGTGTGGGGGTACGTCAGCTCAGCCATGGACTAGTGGCATAACTACCTTGGTGGTTTGACAAGCTGAAGGTTTTCCCAACTTTTCATGGTGCTCGTTGTGAGGATGTTGTATCATAGGGGGTTGGTTGAGCCTGATACATTAAGCCTTGTGATACCTATATAGCTCGACAGTACATATGACATGATACATTGTGCTTCTGTTCCCCCCCCCGTTTTTGTGTTAAATTCTCACTGACTAAGACTCGTCAAGGTGGGGAAATATGTATCGGGCGAGGGAGACACAGCCAAAAAAAGATCTCATGCCCTATTATTTTAAACAAAATTCTGCATTGGAATTGATATGGCACTCATTAACCAACTTTGGATGTAGTGGATTAGGTTTGAGCGGGTATTGCTTAGATACAATCTTGTGGGTTTTTAATTTGTTAAGAGTAGAATGTTTTTGATTCGGCTCAAATTGTGAGGAAGTAATAAGGAGAGTAAGATCTGAGACAATGAAAAAGACTTCAGCTCTTAATAGAAAAACCTTATTGTCCAAATGGAGGAAGTTACTATTCAAAGTGAGAACTGAGAAGACACCTAAGAAGGTACTATGGCCACAGCATTTAGAGAAGCAAATTGATAACCTGCTTTCAGAATCCATTCAGCCTGACGTTTATAGTTTTTTTTTTTTCTTTTTGTCTTGCATTTTCTAACTTTGCATTCAGCTTGAGAACTTACCCTTAACTTTTACTTCCGTAAGATTATGGGGTCTTGTTCCTCTTTTGATACATGGATTTTTGTTGGTTTCTTACCCTGTCATTTCCTGAACTTAATTTTCCTGAAGTTATCCTGGCTAAACATATTGATCCACCTGCTTGATCACTTGCCAAGCAGAGCTCTTTTCCGTTTTAGCACAACAGCTTCAGTCAGTAGATATATATTCTTATTTTGCCCAAGATTTTTACGTTTCTCTTTCGAACCTTGAAGGAGCTATCTACTAAACATCTTACTTCAGACCAAAAGAGTTTTGCTGAGGTATAGGTCACTCAGACATTTTTTCTTAACTTGTTTTTATATGCTCATTTCTCTCCATTTATGTGTTTTGATATGCTTGCTATAGAGATTTTCTCCAAAAACATCTACTGGTCCTGACTCCTGACCTATAGTTTTGTATGGAGGGTTAGAACTTCATCTGACTAATTTTATTACTTGTTTTTATTCAGGAAGATCATAACGCTTGCCCGAGAAGTATTATGCCTGATACACTACTCATGCATCTAACTTTCTCGTTTAGATTATTGTGCTACTTCAATTATCCAAATAATGTGTAAAGGTAAAATATTAAATTAGAAATTAAAATGAAGGTCCAACAACAATACAATGCTAACAAAAGGGAGCTCTCATAGCTTTCTTATGAATTCAGGAATATAAGTGAAATAAAAGTAAATTTGAATGGTAACTAATCTAATACAGTGGCAGTATATCCCTTCTATCGAGCCATGTCTCTGCGCACCATTTCAGATTGTGGTAGAAAGAACCCTAGGAAAGTGAGAAACTCACCTTCCTGGCTCAACTGGCGAAATTGCTCATTTTTTTGACCCTTACTCGCCGCGTTACATAGCATCCTCACCCACATCAACTTCAACATTTCCCATCTCTCAACCTTCTCTTTACTACTTACCAGATCGGCCATTTTATGCGTTCCGAACTCATCTGATCTCTGCAAAGATTGGCAAGCTGCCCTTACATCTTCCGCACCTTTGATAGCTGCTCGCAAATCACGGATACATTGGCTCACAAGATCGCCTGATACGGCAACAGGCAACAACGAACAACGCATAACAAGTAGATACATCATGTAGCGTGATAGAGTTCTGCATTGTTCCCTGTTTTCTTCCCACGACAAGGACAAATCGGAGGGAGGCATCGCAAGTTGTTGAGATACAGTACCATCCCTGTTGTTTTGATCAGATGCACCATGAGTATCCCATTCCATTTCCAAATTGTAGCAGATTTCTGTTGCGATGTGCAAGTAAATAATTTGCAGTTCCAAAGGCTCGTGGAAGAATTCTTTCCAAAGGGGGTCCTCTTCAACAGCTCTCCTTTCGTGTAGATCAGGACTAGTCAAACATCGACAACAATGTAAAATCGGGTCAAACAGAAGAGTACGGTCAATGACAGCACTCTTGTGTGCATACTTCATGTCCTTAAAGTACTCTTCTGCCCACCTTGTGATCCCCAACAATGACCAAAGTATTCTTCTACCCACCATTTCTTCTGGCTTAATATTGAGCCAGAAATCAAGTAGATCGAATTGCCGCACCATTTTACACCGGTACAGTTTTGGGAGGAAAAACCATGATTTCATTTTCCTAAACTGGATTACTTGTTCGGCTCTATTGTGCTTAATTAGCCGAAGCATTGCCCAATCAGAAAATAGATACAGTGAAATGATTGCATACACCTCCAATGCTAGAGCTCCTACTAGTAGCACCCCTGTGATGGCAATGTCAACCTTATGCCATTTCTCTCGATCTTCCCCGGTGAAAATAAGTTGGACGATTAATCCTATCAACACAGCCACCGTACAAGAAAAAGTGATGCAACGCAGAATCCATCCTCCCTTGCTAAAGTTTATGGGTGCCTTTGTGTATAACAAATCGAACATGAGCCCCATTTCAACCTCTATGGCATTCCAAAACAGGCTAATGTCCATGTCAGGCTCTTTAGTACTATCATTTTCCCATTCGAACTCGTTTTCCGTGTCGTAAAACTGTGTAAATTTCTTAAATGCCTTGACACACCCGTGGGCAATATGTAAAACGTGTATAGAATTTTTATCCTCTGATGTGGTGTTATTGCCAAGATTTGATTCACTGCCTACATTGCCAAATGGCACAATCTCCCCAGATTTATCATGGCTCACCGATAAGAGAACCCATGTTCTCTCTCCATACTTAATAAATCCAGCCACTAACGCCGGGATTGACATAATTGAAAACCAAGAATGTTTCCAGGACATAAGAATGACGTAGACTGCAACAGAAAATTGAACCCCTAGTCCGAAAAAGTGTCTCATCCAGAGATGAGTGTCTTCCAAAGCGTAAGCCGTAATGGTATCGGGCCCGCCAAGGTGTAGCAAGAGCAAAGGTACCCATACAGCCCTCAATGCGTTGCCATTGTCATAATCGACTTGGGTATCTGACAGCTTGCCAAGTGCAACAGTTGCTACCCAGTCAGCCATTAAATAGGCCGACCAAACCAGGATACTAATCCATAGTGACGATATGTTCTTTCTGCGATTGCCCAATAGTGAGAGGATGATCTGTAATGCGAGACTAAGGAGAACTAGTAGCCGTACATCCCAAACATCCCAGAGTCTCCTCACCCATGCTGGAATTGGATCCATCACACACTTGTCTTCAAAATATATGTTTAAAAAGTTACATATGGGAAAAAAAAATAACGAAAGATACGCAAACGAATTTAATGTTCAATTAATTACTTTGCCATATGCAACATTACAGTTTTGTAAAGCCTAAGATCTTTAAGATTGGACAAAACAAAATTCTTACTCCCAAACTAACAAATTTAGATTGAGTTTGTTTTATTACTCAGGTGTTTAGGCTAACTTCCGTGCACCTAGACAAATACTAGGAGACCCATCCAACCGCCCACTTGCAGAGGTCCAAATTTAAGCCAAAGCAAAAGTCTGTATATGCTAAAGTCAGATATCTACGTCAATGTTTCTCAAAGCAAATAGATCCGCAGTCGGGAATTTAAATATTGCCACTACGTAGCAGTTTTTGGTCCTCTGATACAGTTATACCTGCTGTACTGGTGTTACCAAAAATTTACACAAATATCAACCAATTGTGTGTGTCTACAAATTCGTCTGGTCTTCCATGACATGTATTTTGGCCTTTTTATGCCAAAAATACTCCTAACTTTTATACTAGGTCGGGACTTTATTGAAGTTTGTTTTTTTCATACGCTTATATGATGAAAGAGTCTACTTTAAGAAGTTTCCTCCCATCTTCCATTTCTCTTTTTATTATTATACATGAAATCTAAGCCTGTATAGAATGGTGGCCACATAGCACATAAAGTTGGTGCATATAAAGTGCAAACCCATGTCATCTTTGTTGGGAAATCGAATCCCCAAGACCCAGTAATGACGCGTACAGATTAGACAACAGAAATAAAAACCCTACAAGGCGGAATTAGGGTTTTACCACAACTCCCTGCGACACGAATGCTGGTTGAACTTGTTATAGCACGTCTTGCTATAAACCACGAATACTGCTACCTTACGATAACTTGTTATAGCACGTCTTGCTATAAACCACAAATACTGCTCGACCGTACCTTACGATCTTCTACTGTATTCTCCACACGTCTAGAACACGAACCGAGTGTGGACTCTTTCGTGATCTGTTTGCTCTCTCTAAGCCTGCCTCTATTTACTGAATAATAGAAAAAACGTCAATCTGACCTAGAGAGCATAACGTATATATATAGGGCTACGATAGGGACCTAAGGAGTAATAAGTCAGGGCTCCCAGTGTAAATAAGAAAACCTAATCCCACCAGGATTCTACTTCTTATTTCACTAATTATAATTCACCCCACTACAGAATTATAATTGCACTCCCGTCCTTATCTCAATTATATTACGAGCTCCATGATATTAAATACTTATTAATCTCCCCACGTTAAGATTACAGATACCCGTTGATTAAAAAAATTACTAACAATCTTGTTACCATGCCATCAAATGGTACACAAGCCATGTCATTGGGGTCTTAAGGTGATGTATCAAATAGTACTCAATTAATTAATGTGGTACTAGCTCGTATTTGAAAGTCCATTAGAAAGGGTAAACATTTTGGTCATGTTTGGTAGCCATTCTATTTTTTTATTTCTGTTTTCATTTTTAGAATTTTCAAAAATTAATTTTGAAAGTTTGTTTGGTGCCTACTTTCACTTTCAAATTTTGGAAATCACTTTTAGTATTTTCAAAATTTGAGGAAGTAACAAAACTGAACTTTCACTATTTTCAAAAGCAAAAAACAGGCTGCCAAATAGGCTCCGCTACAATTCCTTGGAGGTCTTTCTTTATTTCCTCCTCTTCTTCTTCTTCTCTCTCTCTCTCTCTCTCTCTCTCTCTCTCTCTCTCTCTCTCTCTCTCTCCACCCACTAGGATACAATAGAACCATCATTTTCCCTTCTGTTACATAATTTGGATTTATGGTTGAATCTGATGTTTTCATATATGAACCTTGGGCCAAGACTTGCTGAGAGTAAAGCTCTACTCAGTTGTACTCCTATATCTCATAATAATAATCTTTTACACTGTTAAAATGATGGGAATGTTCTCAAATATTTGTGTTTGATTCCCATGATATTCCAGAATAGCGTTGAGAATTGTTGCTATTCAAGAATCAAAGTGTTAAAAATAGTTGATTGTAGCACAAGAAGATGTTACTCAAAGCAAGACAATTGAAACTTCTTATTATTTAAAACTAAAAAATTGTATTTTTTGGAGCCCTCTTCGAGCTAAAAAAATTGGGGGCCGGAAGCGAGGGCTTCTTCGGCTTCCCCTCTAAGCCGGCTCTGCCTGGCCTATCTACCCGACCCTTTCTCTCAGAATATCAAGTATGGAATTTGTTTCTAATGTGATTGCAAAGGCTAGAATGATTTTCTCTCTCCTGTATCATTTGGAAACTAGTGGAAAAATTTGCAAGAGAAACCATTTTCAAAAAAGAAAACCTGGTTTCAGAAAATGAATATTTTTTTTTGAAAACAGGTTGACACAAACATGTTTTCCGCTTTCACTTCTTTTAGGAAAAGTAAAAACTAATTTCAACAAATCGAAAATAGAAAACAGAAAAGTGGCAGTGTTACCAAATATAGCCTTTGCATATTAGATTAGGCTCAGGATGTACTATGGCTCCGTTCCGCTAAGGGTTTTTAAAAAATAAGTACGTATTTGTAATTTTCAAACTTAAAAATAATATATTTACGAAAATAATTTTCCAATTTTTTTTTGCACCGTTTAAAAGACCTCATTGAAATCTATCAAATAAAATCAACCTTGTCCAATTTATAGTTCATCCAAAAATATATTTATTTCCCCGTGGTCATCCTGAATTAATCATCCTGTTATTTTTTTCAAGCCCGAGGTTGATTATTTATGGTTGCCCGATAGGTTTCATCGAAACAAAAGGCTTTTATCAAACTTTTTTTCTCAAAGATATTCGTCTAACACTAGCTAGTACCGAGGTTCGAGTTTTATCCTTCTTCCCTTTATGCTATCACTCTCCACAAAACTTAAAACAATCAGAAACAGAACTAACACTTGGACATTTAAAACAGGGAATTGGAAAAATAACCGCAAGGAAAAATAATTCTCTTGCAATAATGTAAAACCTTACCTGTAGTGTAGCCTACGAGCCGAGCAAAAAAAAAGTGTAGCCTACTAGCTTGTGATGACTTGAAAACAATAAGACATAAGGTGCTCTACATATTGCGCCTCCCACTCTATATGTAGGAACAAAATGTTCCCGCAGGACAGAAAAGGAAAGAGAAAACAATTCCTTGCTTCGAAATTTTAGCTAGAATATAACTTCTCTCTTTCTTTTTCTTTTTTTGTTGTCAATCCATAAAATCGATCATTTTACATCAGATATGAAGCACATAATACAAATCCGGAACACTACATCAATTGTAAAGGAAAAGCCCTCTAAGGGAAACACCTACACGCAGGGATTTCGAGTTTGTGTTGTGTAGTGTGGTGCCCATGCTACGCACCTCCGAGCCGTTGAATCATGCATCCAGCGGCTGGGATCTCTTCTGGCAATCAACGATCGAGAGCCGTTCATTGTCGAGATGAGATCCGAGCCGTCGAATGCACAATCCGATGGCTCAGAGGTGCGTAGCACGGTGCTGTACACAACACAACACCATCCTCCAATTCCACACGCAGGTGGGGAGACTGAAACTCCTGACCTTCTGGTGAGATGTAAGAGTCCTGCCCAAATGAACTATCCCTAGTTGGTTAGCTGGAATATTACTTGGAAAGTGACATAGGGAACAAATTACTTGCTTCACTGACTTAGGAGGGAACAAGTTACTTGCTTGCAAATTGGTTCGGTAAGAAGTAGGATGATGCTATAGTGTCTCCAATCATTTTGGGGATACTGTAATTTTTGGCATAACTTTACCATAGGAGCATAACTAAAATCAACTACAAGCATAACAGAACTCAAACAAGGCATA
The DNA here is from genome assembly GCA_019656275.1 of Rhododendron kiyosumense. Lineage (NCBI taxonomy): Eukaryota > Viridiplantae > Streptophyta > Magnoliopsida > Ericales > Ericaceae > Rhododendron > Rhododendron kiyosumense. The sequence continues at coordinate 7,649 of BPLS01029294.1, read as the reverse complement.
ACTAAGAAATATCCAAAAAATCAACCAAGGCATAACAAATAAGTTATGCCTTGCTATGGTTTTGATTATGTCTTGCTATGGTTCTGTTATGCTTTTAATGAGTTTTATAATGCTTGTAATGAGTTTTAATTATACTCAGAATAGTTTTGTTATACCAAAAGTTACGGTATCTCCAAAGTGACCGGGGACACCGAAGTCATTCCCCTGTAAGAAAGATTGATGCTCAGAAAAGAAACCTTACCTAAAGTGAATTTAACTTGCCATGGTTACCTTTTGGTTTGTATTCAAGACAGAGACAAGTTGAAGCATATTACATTCTTCTGATAAGCAATTGTTCTCCCATAAAAATACGCCAATATGCGCAGAAGCTTTGTAAACACGGAGTATACAAGTAAAAACATGACTAAAGTAAAAGACCAAAAAAGAGAACTCTAGAAAGCATATTTTGTGTTCAGTGTACTCAAATTGTGATGTTCAGTGCTTCGCTCTCGGAGGATGTCTCATGACTCTCATCATCTCAAGAGTTAAAAAGCAGGAGCAATTACTGTCAGATACTAATCTGAGGTAGAAGAAGCCGTACACAAAATGAGGGTCGTTTTGGTAGAATCTAAAAAAGAGTCAATGTGGAAATCCCAGATGATTCATGTAAAAAAAATGGAAGCAACTATAGAAAGTAATAGGTTCCCAAATTCCCAACAGAGCCATAAACTTCCAACCGGAGACCTCTAGCTCTACAAAGTCTGATGAGTAGAAAGAAATAATTGGTTTACAGATTAATTACAAAGTCGTCGAGTTGCTGCAAAAAGAAGGTGAGATTATCTTGGATCAGGAATGCCAAATTAAATTTGTGTATAAGATTTCTAATTAGGTTTGTTTGTCTTAACTACAGTGAAATCTACTACACTGGAAATGCAAGTTGTACTAGCTCATGCAGATTGCAAAATTATACATTTCCCTCTTGTTCACTCTTTCCAAGTTGGTTTAACAGCGCCTTTTATGGTAATTTATGGTGGAAGCTTAAAGCCACGGAACAGAATGCAATATTCTTTTCTTCGTGTTCTTTTTCTTTTCTTGTTTCTTCTTCTTAACAAAGAACGCTCATACTGTGCTGCAGTATCACATCTCAAACAAAGCATAACTTCAAGGTAACTCAATCACAGCGAGAACTTTTCAACACTCAAATGAAATCCAAGTATACTTCCAACACTGAACACGTACGTAAAGAATAAGCAACAAATCCCTCCTAGTTTCAGCAAATCCCTCCTGGCTCCTAGTCTCAATATCCTGCTCTGTCATTGGCAACCTACACTGCTCTGGTATCGTGTCCAAATCGCTCAGCCTTACCCCTAACCACTTTATATCAGGGATAGTCAAATTTGCGTCATGATTAGACATGTTTTTCAATCCGCAGCCATAGACTGACAATATCTTGAGCATGTAAGGATCACTATCAACAAGAGCCAATACTAGCAATTTCAACTCCATCTTCATCTTCCTTAAAAATAGCCTTGTGGCCACACTCGGTTGCCTCTTGATTTGCCATTACAATATTGCATGGAAACCGGTTGTAAAACCGATCCTCAGCTAGTCTCATATAGGCTGGATCTTTCTCTGCCAACAATATTAATAATGCATCACTCTGCATATCACCAACACGGTCGATGTTGGGGGAAATCGCTTTTCCACCCATCCCCATCTTTGTGCGATAGATCATATCGCAGTTGTCGCTAGCTGACTATAAACCTACCCACCACAACCCCTTGTCGGCAGCGATCACGTTGAGGCTAGACCTCTTAGAAAAATACTAGATTATTGTGTTTTTCACATGGATGATGGGATTTTAAGAATCCTAAAAGCATGAGATAATTTTCAAATTCATCTCACAAATTAAACAGTCCCACGTGAAGGTCGAAAGACTCCAAACGGAGTGCAACGACTTTTCGCGTGTATTCTTCCAGCGTTTCTCTTCATTCAACTAGGAAGAAATGATTGATTAGTTGCTTGGTGCGTTTGCTCTCAACACCAAGGGCTAGTCCGGTTAATTGGTGGTTTTGGTCCATGTAATCTTCAAGTGAAGCTAAAGAAACATGTAACCACTGGAGTATTAATTTCGTATTTGTACAATATATGTAAAACCTCTTAGAAAACCATGAAACAATATCGATGTTTCATACTAGTCTAATACATGAATTCAGAAATTCGAGACGTCCACTATGTAGAGCTTGTCGAGTATTACAAGTGTACTAAAAATCAACTCGATCAAATATCATTAAGTACCTCATCGGAATACATATAACTTGAAAAAAAATGAATCCTAATGGATATGAAACACTGGATCAAAACCACTGGATCGGAGACGTCCACTGTGTTAGAATTTTCTTCTTCTTTTCTTGTATACAATTTTTTCGTAAATTTTTTACTCTAATGAAGATGGTTTTGATTTTTCCACCCATCAAGGTGATTTTTGGCTCTACAAAGTCTTTAGTATGGACATCCTGATCAATGCTCTGTTAGATGATTAAATTCAAGATACTCGACTCTCTGGATTTGGATCACAATGCATCTTCATTCCTTTGGCACTTTGAGCGGAAATGTTGTTTTTTGTTTTACTTATACCAACATTTATTTTTCCGCAGTTGTGACTTGAGTTGAAGTTGCTGGAGTCTTAATTACACTAGATTGCATCCTACATCAAATGAACAAATATGTTTTCCATTCTATAAGTCGAAAACGGAGATTTGGTCGTAATGTTGTCCATTTTCAGACTGTAAATAACAAAATAAATGTTTCCAAATTTCCTTTAATTCATCTGTGTTTTCATCTACAATGGGTTAGGTTTACAGCTTCCAATGTAAAGCTGTATATTGTTAAAATTAATACCTTGAACTTCATATGTTGTAATTGGACCAATGTTCATGTTTTGTATTTGGGCTAATGTTATTTTTATGTAATGGGCTAGTTTACATAATAAAAATGAAAAAAGAAAAGGAAAGAAGCAAAACAGAGCAGCCCATCATTTCGCCCCTTTTTTCCGTTTCCTTCGGCTGCTGCCGCTACTGTATTGAGGCAGCCACTATTTTAGCCCCATTTTACATTTCCATCACGAATTCCGTTCTTTTAATCCGCTCTTTTCAAACTTTGGGTAAATCTGTACCCATATATATGTTCGGGGCGGTTCTGGGAATTCTTAAAAAAATCTCTAAAAACCCCGCAAATCTTAATCTCATAGTTTCCGATCAAATTTTGATGATCCGAGCCGCTCAATGTGTTCAGAACGTGATTTTAAGTGTGCCATCAAGAAATTGGAAAAAAAAATAACCAGTAAGGGCTTGATTTGAATAGTTTTTTATTGAATCGTTCAATAAAGTTCAATAAAAAATTGTTTGGATGAAGCATTTTCTAGTCATTTTTTTTTGCTAATTTCTTGCGGGTGCCCTTAAAATCATGTTTTGATTACATTAAGCGACTCGGATCATCAAAATTCCATCGGGAACTTGGGGGTGTTTTTAGAGGTTTTCTTAAGAGCCCCCGGAACCGCCCAGATATATGTTTTATTGTGGATGGTTTTGTTGGCTAGGTAGTCTTCTTGTTCTTCTTGGACTGTCCGCTCGTCATCTCATTTGGGAGACTTTTTGGAGGAGTTTTAATCCCGCCGTTATTGTTGGTCCCTACGTCATTGTCGGACCGTTTTTTCACCAATTCTCCTTAAATCAATTGGCGATAGGAATGATTTCAATTAAGGCCCTGTTCCATTTTATTTCTAAACCTTTTTTTAAAAAAAAAAATTTTAATTTCAAGCTCAAATATAATGAAAATGAAAAATATTTTTGAATTTTTTTTGCACCGTTTAAAAGATCTCAATAAGATCTATCAAACAAGATCCATATTGATAGGAAAATTATTTGCGTAAATACATAATTTTTGAGCTTAAAATTACCTTCATTTTCTAAAAATTCATTTTTTAAGAAATAGGAACAGGGCCTCTAAGTCTTTTATAGCATTTGACATTGCATCCGCAAGTTTGTTTTTAGAGCGATCGTAGAAAGTGACATTGTGTAACCAAATCCATGTGAGCATTGCGGTCTCAACAATCCCTCTCTCACGATGACGCTCCTACGACTTGAACCCATGATTTTCTGCTCTGATACCACTTGTCGACAATTTTTCCACTGTTTCTCCTAAAACCAATTGGAGGTAGGGAAGGTTTCAATTAAGTATTTTTTAACATTCGACATCGCACTCGTAAGTATGTTTTTAGAGCGATCGCATGGAGTAGCATTGTGTAACTAAATCCATGGGGCACTCCAGGGCCAACAATCATTTCCACTATTGCGCTTATATTCCAGGGAGATTTAGCCAAAAATCTCTCATATTTAGTTTTTTTGAACTCGAGAGATCGAAAGCACATTTTGCAATCAAATATAATAACAAATGTGTTCAATGAAAGTGCCAAAAATCCTAGGGTGACTTATGAAAGTACATCCTAAAACCCTATAAAAGTACCTAAACATGTTTTTGCCTTATGGCTAAAAATTTAAAAAGTTGAAAGATCTCTACTAAAAACTATTTTGCTTGCGTTCTTCTCTTAAATAAAAACTATTTTACTGTACTTATGGTTAATTTTTGTACCTACTTTCCACACTTATATTCACTTATGAGGAATATTTTTGAAAAATCATCAAATTTCTACTTCCACTTTTAGAAGAGAACTATTCCATCTGTTCCAAATGATTGTTCATTTTGTAAAGTCATCAACATTAAAAGTTGTGCAACATTACTCTTTCATCATTTCTTTGTGGAGTAAAGCATAAAGGAGGAGCAAATTAGAAAAGTCAATACCAATTAAATTTTCCACTATTGTACCCATAAATATTGGTTTTCCCAAGAGGGACAAGCGTATTGGAACGGAGGAAGTAACATTTTGCAATATCCCAAAATAGAGTATTAATTGGAGGATGGTCGGAGGAGCATTTGTGGTTGGCCGTAGGAACAATTGTGGTGACCTCCTTCGGTGATGGCCATGAGTCCGATTAGATAAAGATTCCAAAAAGTTATTTCATTTGAAAGGAAGAAAGAGGATTAGTCTATTATTGAAGCTACATATCATGATTTTCATTCGAAGTAACAGGATTTGTTATACTTAAGAGAGCCCATCATTTTGTTCATGTTAGCAATTAACTTATGCACTATAATTTTTTTAATCTTATCATTATTCAATTTTTTTTTTCACATTTGATAGTTTAACCGAAATAAAAATCAATGCTAGTTGTTTTATCTTGTATGAACCAGTTAGTGATAAGGCCCACAAACAAAATTTGCATGGGATTTGGGATGAAAAAATCTCGGCATGCTTAAGAGGAATTGCTTTCATTCCTATCTGGTGCTAAAACATCGCAATTGCTGATGCTTGTAACTGATTCCAACTTTTCAGATGTTGCTTTGTTCGATCTGTATATTTGTTATAATGTGAGTAAACTTCCTTCATGCATGGAACTACACCACATGACGTGGATGCATATGTATTCATGTTTGTGTTGAAAAAATGTTAAGCTTTAGGAAGGGAGCAATAAATGAACACTTGCCGTGTATATTTGGGGAAGATTCCCACTGTCATGTCTAGTCAATTTAGAAAGGAATGAGGATAGCATTCAAAAGCACATACAAATTAGGAAAACCAAAATTTGGTGTAAGATTTACTTTAACCACTTTGTTTAATTTAAAGCTCATTTGCATCAAGTGAGTCCAAGTAAACTTAATTTGACCACATGTAAGTTTTTTTTTTTTTCAAAAGAAATGTGTGAATTTGATATTTATCAAGTTCAATATCGTAAATCCCCTACAAATATTGTTACCTCTCCATCTGACTTAAAGATCTTGATTGGTTACAAGCAAGGCGATGCCATACGAATATGATGTTACAAAAATATTGTGTACAATGAAGTTTTTAGTGGTATATAAAAATAGTTGTATGCAAGACTTCAAATATATTTCATTCATTCTGCAAAAAAAGTTATTATTTTTCTTTACAGACGTTCTTTCGTTCCCATTTTTTAGTAATTAATTAATATTTTGATCGTGAAATTAAAGATGGATAGGTTAGTGACTCGCCTTTTCTGTGTTGTATAATTGATCAAAGTAATTTGATTTTGTAATGAGTTTGTATAGAAAATATTGTACTGATACTTGTAATTAAATTTTAAAAAGGAAAATTTCGTGCCTAGTTATTACTTCTGTATTACCTCTGTTTGTGTTTATTGTCCGCTTTCACTATTCTACACACACACACACAAAAATTGTACACATCTTTCAATACAAATCGATAAAAATATGCAATATGCATTTTATTTGGTGGATCTCAATTTATTCTATTATATAAAATTTTGAAAATCTTGAATCCATTATAAATTGAAAGATAATTGATAATTTAAATAATGATATGAATTTCAAAAATGAACTAACAAACACAGACAGAGGGAGTATGAGTTTCCATAATACCTATTTTAGTTGTACAAACACATGCATCGTTTCCTCTTATTGTAACTCCACAAACAATAATTATTGAATCACAAACATTTTATACACACTAGAAAAGCTAAGAAGAATATGAGTGAATTTTTGTAAGTGTTTATAATTGTAAAATGATTGCTATGCAAAACCTTCTTCTTTTCTTTATCCGCAAAACCTTGACTAGTGCCTCCTTCGGAGTACTTTCTTGGTTTTTCAACAACGCTTTCTTGGGTCTTTCCCCATGTGTGAAACACAATAAAAAAGAAAAAGTAAAAGCAAAGAAAAAGGAAATGAAAAAGAAAAAGAAGAAATTATTGAAAAAAAGGAAAAGTATTGATTGGTTTCGGTGGCTTTTGAGCTGGAAGGGGAAACCAAAGAAAAAGTAATGAAAAAAGAATAAAAAAGGAAAGAAAAGTTGCATTGATATATATACATAAATTTTCAAGTCGAGAATTCTTGATTTTTTTTTATGTTTCGGACCTCATTATTTTCGATTAAATTTTGATGATTCGAACTGTTCAATATGTTTAAAACGTGTTTTTGAGAATACGTACCCGCGAAAAATCGACAAAATATATGAATGAAAAGACTTGATATGAACAGTTTTTCATAAAATGCGTTTCGATTATTCGAACCGTTCAATATGGGTGCTTCTCATCTGATCGATCACATCTCGTCTTCTCGTCACATTTTGTTTGGCCAAAACAAAACTTGCGTCACGTCACGTCTCATAGGTCCTCTTTGATTTTGGGCATAGAGTGCCCAACCTCTCATGATCAAATATTGGCAAAATCGCGCCCGTTTTGCTCCATCACATCTTTCGATCGTCTAATTCTCGTCACTTTTGGCCTTCGGTAGCCAAAACTTCGTCTACAACTCACTCGGAGAATGATTTTCTCGTCAACTCATCATCCGGCACTCTTCACCAGTACGGCAGTACTATTCTTCCGTGTAGCACTGTTCATAAGTACGGTTACACCATACATTCAAAGCTAGCTACCACCGACACTGGATAATTTCTCTCTGAGGCTCCGTTCCGGAACGCTTCTTAAAAAATAAGTACTTATTTTGCATCTTCTCAAAGAAAATAAGAAGGGTTGTTCCACAAAACCTTATTATTGCAGCTTATTTCACATTTTCAA
>BPLS01029293.1:0-10837 GCA_019656275.1 Rhododendron kiyosumense | reverse complement strand
AGACAGATATAATATTATATTTTTTATATAATATATATATATATATATATATATATATATATATATTATAAAAGAGATTTTTCGAATGAAATCTTAAAGTTTAGGGTCCTATTTATTATTATGGGATATCAAATCCCGTAATACATGCTTTCCATTCCATGTATATTGATTAAATCCCTAAATTATAGCACTGTCTATTTATCACCATCCCCACCCGATCAAACCATCCTCTCCGGCCTCAACCTCGCTGGCACCCTCGCACGGTCTTGCCTTCACCACCCCGCTCTTCATCATCTACAGTCCTGCCCTCGTCCCCGCCGTGCTTACCCTCGCCCTAGCTGTTGCCGGCTTCCTTCCATCGATGGTCATTGCACCAATCAATGTCAAAGATCTAACGGCAAAGGATGTGGTTTCAACACCAGGAAGGTCTCACCGGCGATTGAACAGCTCTCCATCGATGTGATTTGCCCAGAACACTCAAATCTTAGCCGTCGCAGAAGAACGACGCTCCGTCGCCATTGTCGTTTAACTTCGTCTTTGCCAAAATCAACGGGTTCAAAACCGTGGCTGTAACGCCCCGAATTTTGGGTACGTTAAATAAACATTTTATTATAAAAAAGGAGCGAGTCCAGCTCGTTATTACATCATAACTCTCGTAAGAGCTTTTGAAATACAAAATAGGGTAACAAAAGGGAACTAAGGTTCCTAACTACGGCTCCTCTTGTCCCTCCATCCTAGCGAGTTCTTCGGCCCCGAACGCCTCCAAGGTGAAGAGTTTGCCCTATTCGTCTATCAGATCTGACATATTATACCGGCGTCACCACCCATATAATATGCCAGGGTCACCACAAGGTAACACCATGAGCTACGAAGGCTCAATAGTAAAATCCTACTTACTAATCCTTAACTTATGAACCAATATCATAATAAAACATCGATTTTCACATGATACGTATATAAGCAGTAACAAAAAGCAATATCATATCCACATTCATTTCATAATTATCGTTGGTGTCCAAGATCCTCGAAGTTCTTCCTACGTGACCCATCGTAGACCGTGTTGTTATTACTACCTTTCTTTTCCAAAGTCTCATTTTTAACTCACCCAATCTCGGTTCCGCCGCGCCGGGTTCCCGTTGGCACACAAAACTTGCATTGGCTCCTCTCCACGGATAACCAAGCCATATTACCAACAAGGCTACCACGTCCGGCCCTATTGGCAATCTTCACAAAGGGCTACCAAGTCCGGCCACTTTGTGGTTTTCACAACCCACGCAATGGGCTACCAAGTCCGGCCACATTACGAGTTTTCATTCACACAACGGGCTACCAAGTCCGGCCACGTTGCGGTTTTCACAATCCACACGATGGGCTACCAAGTCCGGCCACATCGCGGTTTCAAAACACATCTCATCATTATCCACACCCTAGGTGCCATGTTTCTACTTTTCTCGGTTTTTGTGTCTCGTTCTCATGCAAGACTCCGCGTGTGAGACTTTTCATACAATCATGCATTTAATCAAAGCCTTGAAATTAACACAACAAGTTCATCCAACTCTAGGTACATAGCATGCTTGAAACATCTTGAAAGTAAAACATGCATTTTCAATTTCAAAGATAACCTTATCTTACTTTAGTAGAACGATCAAAGTTACTTCCAAAACGTCATACAACTTATACAAAACATAGAGTTGAAATGTAAAATTACTTTATACTTGAAAAATAGGTAAGGATAACTACCGTTCTTCTAGGCGGTGTCGGCTATGGAAAGTTGGCCGTCGGTTTTGGATTTCGGCGGCGTAACGGCCTCCAGATTGCTTCGAAAGAAAAAGAGATGTTCTTTCTTTTCCTAGAAACAACTTTACTAACTAAAGTAGACTACTTTTAAGATCTAAGAGTGGTATTTGGAAGTGGTTTGGTGGTTTTGCTCAAGAAAACTCAAGAACAAGAAAGTTCTTGAACTTTGGACAAGAATACTAGAAATTCTAGAGAGAAGGAAGAGCAATGCTTGAGGTGTGAGTTCAAGGCATGGAATGGCTTGCTATTTATAGGCAAACTTTGGCTCCCTCTCCTCTCTCATGGCCGGCCCCCCTCTCTCTCTTTCTCCCTCAAATTTTAACACTTGTCAAGCTATCTTTGAAAGATCAAAAGCAAATCCCTAGGCTTGCATGGCTATGTCTAGTACTAGATTTGATTCTTGGAACTAATTTGTGGTGGAGATGAGATTGGTACAAGATCCAAGGGTTTAACAATTGAAAGATGTACAAAGGAGTACAATGGAGTTAAGATTTGGCTTGAAAAAGTAAAATCTCAAAGATTGGAAGTACATTGGTAGTTCAATGCCAAGTACCAACCAAATCTCTCTCCCTCTCTCCTCTCCCATCCGGCCCTCTCTCCCTCTCTCTCCCTCTCCCCTCTCTTGCTTCTTCAAGGTACAAATATATATATATGAGTACATATAATGCAAGCAAACAAATAAAAACTAAGTACTTTTTGTACTTAAGATAAAAAATAGTCTTTAAGCCTAGGATTTGCCCAACAACTAATAAATAGGCATATGGTACTTAAGGCATTAGTTTAGTCTACCAAGTACTAGATATATATATATATACTAGTATACACATGTACAATTGGTGGTTCAAAACCCCATTAAAAAAATAATAAAGGGTACTTTGGGAATCTTGGTACCATGTACTTTTTAATTAAAGTATTAAGTACTTTGCCACATGGGCTTAAAAAAGTTTAGTTTAATAAATCCCATGGTACCTTGAAAGATTCACCCTTTTATCCATTGGGTAAAAATTCCCCTAACTTCTATTATCCAATGGATAATAGTTATTAGGTCACTTTTAATATTAAAATAATCAAAAAGTACTTTAAAGTAAGTATACTTTTAATATAAACAAATGGGATTCTATTATCCAATGGGTAATAGTTTCCCTAACATTTATTGTCCAAAGGACAAAGAATAAAACTAATTTGATTAAAAGAAAATTAATATTAAAATTCTTAGTCTAGGGTTCAAAAGGGTCAAAAGTTCCAATGAGGGGCAAAACGGTCATTTTACGGTGACTAGACGACTTCCTAGTTTAGTTTCTCCAACCGGATGGTTAGAAGCTAACTAGGCTTGCTAAGTGGGCTAAAGTGTCAAGAAATCAAATTTGAAGGGGCAAAAACGTAATTATGACAATTTACAAGGAAATTAAGGAAATTAAAATAAAATTCAAACATTTAGCGAAATTTTTAACGACCAAAAATCAGGGTCGTTACACTTATCTTGGTGGTTTCGACCTGGAGGTTCCGGTTAATCCCTTCAAGAAGATTGGAATAGCGCAAACTTTGTCCGAAAAGTTGGGGATAAGCAAAAATGCAGCCAAGTCCCTAACCGAAGGCAGAATGCTGAATATTCCTCATCTTATCAACCAATTCAGAGGTAACAGGTTTGCTTTGTGCCTATGTCTGCTGGCTACCTTTCTGCTTGTGCAGCCTGACGGTCAGGCGAGCTCTTTATTGGTAAGCGTGGCTGCCCAAATTGACGATCGCAAGGATGTAGCTCCGATGGTTTTAGCTGAAACAATAATGGGGCTAGATGCTGTGCATGCTGATCAAACAAATGTCTTTAGAGGTAGCTCATTATTCCTACAGGTAAGCTTCTCACTCAGCTCTCCTTTTTCTGGTTTTTCTCACTTTCTCTTTTTACCTTAACACTCGGTTTGAGTTTTCTATGGTTTCTGACTTGTCTTTTCTCTCATTGCAGTTATGGTTGTGTGATAAGCTCAATCTGCTAGAGCCTGTTCCAAGAAATCGGGTTCACGAGACACAGGGCTTTGTGAGGAGGAATTCTGTGGAGGTTTGTGGAAGTGAGGAGCTCTGGGTTCATCGTTTCCATCAAGTTACGGAAGAAATGATTGCATGGCGGACAAACTGGGCTGATCTTCCGGTTATGGCACTTAGCAATATGGGGCATAGTAGGATGATGCTGGCGGGCATGTTTGGTTGGACCTTTTATATCCCTTATCGCATTCTTTGTCAGCTCGGAGTTCGCCAAACGATGCCGCCGCATGAATACTTTATCATGCCACCTTTCAAGTTCTCTACTTGTCATTTTTACTAGCATACTTGGAGAGCACGTGTTACCATTCCGAGGGATCCATATCCCAGTGTTCTGTTGCCACAGAATTATGAAAATTGGCTCATTCAAGATGTAGAGGCAAGAATTGGCTGGAATGAGGGGTGATTCAAAACATAACTTTGCTTGTGCTCCGGGATGAACTTAGGACCCTTAGTGTGTTTGTTTCTTTGTTGGCTTGCTATTTCCTTTTGTTTGTCAGTGTGTTTGTTTTCTTTGAAAGTTTCATGCTCAGCTTTGTATCTGAAGAAATTTGTTTGAATAAAATTTGAATTATGAAGTTTTCCCGTTTTTAGATTCTTGTTGGTTCCGTTGATGTCTTTATGAACTGCTTTTAGAAGAAAATGGAGAGATTTTGAAATAAAATGACCGAACCTTAAAGTAAGGTTGCCTACGTATCCCGAAGGAATCAGGTCATAACGTAGTTCAAGTACTTTGTACACATTTTTTTTGGTTTGGGTTCACTCGGGTATTTTACACTCTTCTTTTTGTGGTCTAATTTTTGCCTAATACCGCCCTTTCGGGTTTTCGGTCTAGCGAGCTCTTTTTCAATATCAGCCTTGAATTTTGCCTAGGTTGTCCTTTCGGATTTTCCGCTTAGCAGGCTTTTGCTCTAATTTTTGCCTGAAACTGCCCACCCTTATGGTTTTCAGTTCAGCGAGCTTCTCTCAGGGGTAATATCTTTTAAGTTGATCCAAGTTGACCAAAGTAGAAAACTCATTACCATCGAGGTCAATGAGTTGAGTTGCTCCTCCAGACAAGATTGTCTTAATGATGTATGGCCCAGCCCATTTTGGTCGGAATTTCCCACGTGGATCAAAAACTGGAGCCCGTATTTCCTTCAAAACCATTGCCCCTTCTTCCAAATCTCTTGGCCTAACTTTCTTGTTGAATGCCCAGGCAATTCTTCGTTGATAACCTTGAATGTGATACAGTGCCTTGAGACGTGTAACGCCCCCAAAATTAGGGTACGTTAAATAAAACATTTTATTGAAATTTCAAAATAGAGTCTAGCTCTTTATTACAACATAACCCCCACAAGAGTACTTTTATTACAAAAGGAAGGGAAACTAAGGCTTCCTAACTACAGCTCCTCTTGCTTCTTCATCCTAGCCAGCTCCTCAGCTCCGGACGCCTCCAAGTGAACTGTTCATCTTGATCATCTACAAGGTCTGACACATTATACCAGTGTCGCCACCGATATAATATGTCAGGGTCACCAAAAAGGTAACACCGTGAGCTACAACGCTCAATGGGAAATCCTTACCCAACCAACCTTATAACAGCAAACAATTACAACAACACTAACAATCACACATCCGTATTCGTTAATCACCTAACGTTGGTGTCCAAGTTTTCCCGATTTCTCCTACGCGACTCATCGTAGACCGTGTCTCCATTTTCCACTTACAAAACATCCTTTCAAAAACATTTGCATTGGCTCCGTACCGCGGATAACCAAGCCTTTCAAAATCTTTAGCATTGGCTCCGTACCGCGGATAACCAAGCCATACACACCCAACCTCGGTTCCGCCGTTCCGGGTTCCCGAGTATCCTCACAATGGTTCCGCCGCACCGGGTTCCCATTGGCACACATTGCATTGGCTCCTCTCCGCGGATAACCAAGCTATACCTCACCATGGTTCCGCTGCTCCGGGTTCCCATGGGAACGCACAATGGTTCCGCCGCTCCGGGTTCCCATTGGCACACACCCTCACAATGGTTCCGCTGCTCCAGTTTCCCATTGGAACACACACACACCTCACACAATGGGCAAGTCCGGCCACATCGCGGTTTTCAAAACATTGCAACCTTTTCAAACACACCCTAGGTGTCATGTTTCTACTTTCTCGATTCTCGTGTCTCGTTACATGCAAAGACTCCGTGGTAGGACAAAAGTAAACATCATTCATCGTAATCCAACAAGATCATCCAACTCTATTCTATACCACAAGCAATACAAACAATTCACATAAGCATGCTCATAATTATTTTCAAAATCAAAATACAATTACTCGAAATGGAAAGTTTATAAAGATAACCTACTTTGAAATGGAAGATAACGAGATCTTACGTATACATAGGAATAGGGTAAGAGTATCCCACCTTGATCCGAAACTAGTCGGGGCCGAATAAGCTAGGTGGAATTTCTCCCGAATCTGGACCGAACTTCGGACGGCAGTAACTCGGTCAATCTTTGGCCGAATAGAGTCGTTCTTGGGTCGAGAACAAAGCTCAAGAAATTCTATACAACTTTCGAGAAGAAAGTTAATCCTAGAAACGACTTTAGGTTGGAGAAAAATGGGGATGAAAGAAGTGACAGTAAGCTGTCAGGAAATGGAAATCCAGAAATTTTACTGAACTTCGGATGCCAATATCTTGGTCATTTCTTAACCGATTGGAGTGGTTCTTGAGCTAACTTCAAGGTTTCGAAGTGCTCTACAACTTTCCAGAAGGAAGTTGGTTCTAAAAACTACTCTAAGCAGGAGAAAAATGGGGATTTCCGACGGGACAGTAGGCTGCCCAGAAAATCAGAAATGGTTTTCTAGAGAGAAGGAAGAGCAAATGCTTTGAGGTGTGAGTTTTGAAGCTTGGAATGGCTTCTATTTATAGGCAAGAGTTTGGCTCCCTCTCCTCTTCTCATTGGCCGACCCCCCCCCCCCCCCCTCCCTCTCCTTTCCTCAATTTGACACTTGTCATGCAATCTTGGAAGATCAAAGACAATCCTACACTTGCATGGCTAGGATTGATCCTTGGTGGGCAAGAAAGATATTGGTACAAGATCCAAGGGTCTAAAAATTGCAAGGTGTACAAAGGAGTACAAGGGAGGTTTAATTCCTTAGCTAGGAAGGAAGATTCATCAAGGATTTTGAAAGATCAAGAAAATCATGGGAGGTACAATCAAATCTCCTTCCTCCTTTCTCCCCTCCTTCCTTCCTCTCTCTCTCTCTCTCCTCTCTCTCTCTCTCTCTCTCTCTCTCTCTCTCTCTCAAGTACATATATATATATACACACATGTATACTACAATTAAAATATAGTACTTTTGGTACTATGAGATCAAAAGATTTAAGGGCAAGATTTTTCCATCCAACAATCAATAGGCACATGTGTACAATGCTAATATTTAAGTCTCCCATGTGCTAGTATAATATATACACATGTACTTATGTATCTTAGGAAGATCAAAATCCCAATTTTAAATAATAAAAGAGTACTAATGAAATTTCAAGCCTTTAAATAAATAGTACTTACCCCACATGGGTTTAAAGGAGAAGATTAAATCAACCCATGTACTTGGGTGGAAGAACAACCTATTACCCATTGGGTAATAAATCCCCTAACTTTTATTGTCCAATGGACAATAGTTATTAGGTAACTTTTATATTAAAATAATTGGTACTTTGGCACATGGGGTTAAAAAAGAAAGATTAAATTAATAATCTCATGTACTAGGTTGAAAGATGAACCTTTTACCCAATGGATAATAACCACCCTAACTTTTATTATCCAATGGATAATAGTTGCTAGGGAGATTATATAATAAAATAATCCAAAAAGGTACTTTAAAATAATCAAAAAGTTACTTTTCAATAAAGACTAGTACTTTAACCAAATATATATTTAATATAAACAAATAGGGTTCTATTATCCAATGGATAATAGTTTCCCTAATATTTATTGTCCAATGGATAAAGATTAAAACCAAAATAATTAAATGAAAAAGAATATTAAATTCTTAGTCTAGGGTTAAAAAGGTTCAAAAGTTTCACGAGGGGCAAAACGGTCATTTTGCGGTTAGGGAAAAGTAACTAGATAGCTTCCTAGCTTAGTTTCTCCAATCGGATAGTTAAAAGCTAGTTAGGCTTGCTAAGCGGACTAAAGCGGCAAGAAATAATTTTTCAAGGGGCAAAAATGTAATTATGACAAACTTCAAGGAAATTAAAATAAAATTTAAATATTTAACGAAATTTTTAACGACCGAAAGTCAGGGTCGTTACAAGACCTTTCATCAAATAACATTAGCTCTTCAAATCTGCTGTTCAACCATTCTGCCTCACTTACTCTTGATTCTGCCATGATTCTTAGCGATGGTATTTCTAGCTCAATAGGAAGAACGGCCTCCATACCATAAACCAATGAATAGGGTGTTGCCCCTGTCGGTGTACGGATGGACTTTCGGTATCCCCACAAAGCTAGTGGTAATTGTTCATGCCAATTTCTGGCAGACAGTATAGTTCTTTCAAGAATTGTTTTAATGGTCTTATTTGCCGCTTCGACCGCCCCATTGGTTTGAGGACGGTATACTATTGACTTATGAACTTGGACTCCGAATTCCTTAAGAACCTCAGGTGCTCGTCCTTTGAAATGAACGTCATTATCTGACACGAAGGCTTGGGGAACCCTGTATCGATAAATGATGTTTTGTTTGATAAAATGAGCCACTTGTACTGCCATTAAAGTGGCATACGAGGCTGCTTCTACCCATTTTGTAAAATAGTCGACTGCGACCAAAATAAACTTGTGACCATTGGATGCTGCTGGCGTGATTCTTCCAATAACATCTATGCCCCAAACAGAAAATGGCCAAGGCGACGTCATAGAGTGTAACTCAGATGGTGGAAGATGCATAAGATTAGCATGAATCTGGCATTTGTGACACCGTCGCACATACTGAACGCATTCAGTTTCCATAGTTGGCCAATAGTAACCTTGTCTTAGAATCTTTTTGGTGAGCATTAAACCGTTCATGTTGGGACCACAAACTCCTTCGTGGATTTCTTCCATGATTCTGGCAGCTTCATGTCCATGTACACATAGCTTATGCACTCCACAGTGCGACCTTCGATATAATCGTCCTCCACAAATTATGTATTGAAAAGCTAACTTCCGAAGGGAGGCTTGATCTTTCTTGTCAGTTCCTGGCGGGCATTCTCCTTTCTCGATAAAGTTCCAAATATCATGATACCATGGCAATCCATCATCTGGCTCGTAAATTGCCATAACATATTCGTACACAGGTTTGCTCCTTTGCTCAATCATAATTGGTCGCATTTTGACCCCGATTGGTATTTCTACCATGGATGCCAAAGTAGGGAGAGCATCGGCAAACCGTTTCTTTAACCTCGGCACATGAGTAAAGGTTACTATTTGGAATTGCGGAATTAAACCTTCAAGGTTCTCGTAACACGGCTTAAGCTTGTCTTCTCTAACTTTCCAATCGCCATTAGCTTGTGACACCACCAAATTGGAGTCTCCGATTACTTCGAGCTTTTGTACCCCGATTTCCAATGCGGCTTCCATTCCTACAATACAAGCCTCATACTCAGCTTGATTGTTGGTAACTTCAAAGTTTAACTTAAAGGCTAATGGAATATGCAACCCGTCAGGCGAAATCAACAATACTCCAATTCCAAATCCTCTTTGATTAGCAGCCCCATCAAAATGCAATGTCCAAACATCATTGGCTGTTGCCATCACATTCTCGTCTGGAAACTTAAACTCCATATCTTCTGGTCCTTCCACAGGACGATCTGCCAGGAATTTTGCTACCGCTCTCCCTTTCACGGATTTCCGTGTAACATACCTGATATCGAACTCAGAAAGCAAGAGTAACCAACGTGCTATCTTACCGGTGAGTGCTGGCTTCTCGAACAGATATTTAAGAGGGTCCATTCGAGAAATCAACACTACCGAATGAGCTAGCATGTAGTGCCTCAGCTTTTTGGTGGCCCAAACTAGAGCCCAACATGTCTTCTCTAAAGATGTGTAGCGTTGTTCACATTCTGTCATTCTTTTGCTTATGTAATAGATAGCCTTTTCAACCTTATCTTCTCCTTCTTGAGCCAACATGCTACCCATTGCTGATGATGTCACAGACAGGTACAGAATTAAAGGTTTTCCTTGCTTCGGGGGCATCAGGACTGGCGGATTTTGGAGGTAACTCCGAACGGCTTCGAAAACTCGTTGACACCTATCATCCCACTTGAATTGAACTCCTTTCTTCAGTAGACGAAACATCGGCTCGCAAGTTGAGGTTAACTTGGCGATGAATCGGCTTACAAATTGGATCTTGCCAAGAAAACTTCGCACCTCTTTCTCAGTTCGAGGTGGCTCCATTTCCAAAACTGCTTTAATTTTAGATGGATCGACCTCGATCCCACGAGTGGTGATTAGAAAGCCCAACATTTTTCCTACTGTGACCCCAAACGTGCATTTCCCCGGATTAAGCCGCAATCTGTACTTCCGAATCCTTTCAAAGAATTTCCTGAGCGCAGGCAAATGTCCTTCCCTGTTTTTGGATTTTACTATCATATCATCCACATAGAATTCAACTTCTCTATGAATCATATCATGTAACAATGTTGTTGCTGCCCTTTGATAGGTGGATCCTGCATTCTTCAACCCGAATGGCATTACGCTATAACAGTAGGTGCCCCATTCTGTAACGAAAGTGGTTTTCTCACGATCTTCGGGTGCCATAAGAATCTGATTATATCCTGAAAAGCCGTCCATAAAAGATAACAAAGCATGTCTCGCAGTGTTGTCAACTAAGGGTCATCATCGGGCCGGGCCGGGCTGGCCCGTCCCGCCAGGTCACTGCCCAAGCCCGCCCACGGGCTGGGCCGCTCGGGCTTTTCCTTTTTGGCAGGCCGGGCGGGCCGGGCAACCAAACATAAATTGAAGCCCAAGCCCAGCCCACGGGCTGG
>BPLS01029292.1:0-21609 GCA_019656275.1 Rhododendron kiyosumense | reverse complement strand
TTCTATTGTGGTATAATTTTACAAATTTACCTCGATCTAATAATAGCAAGCACATGAGCGTGCACATTTTAATCTCTCTCTCTCTTGGACCAGCACGTGCTCCGCGCATGTTTCAAAAACAGATAGCACATTCTATGTAGGTTATGTGATTTGTTCCAGATTCCTTTTTAAAAAAAATAAGTATTTATTTATAATTTTTAAGCTTAAAAATAATAGGTCTATTGAAAAAAAAAAATGCAATATGAATCTTATTTGATAGATTTCGATGAGATCTATCAAACCCTGCAAAAAAAATAATTTTCGTAAACTCTTTATTTTTAAACTTGAAAATAATTCTTTATTTTTAAATACTTATTTTAAAAAGCGGATTGAAGCCTTCACCTCTCTCTCTCCCTCCTTTTTACTGGAGTATTTCAAAACTCAAAATTTTAAAATGCTTAGTAATATATACATTTAAAATCTATGAAAAAGACATGTCTAACAAAGCTTATATTGGTTAAGTTCCGCTAAGATATAAGTTCTGTTAACAAATCTCATATTGCTTATATTGCTGAGATTTCGGTACAAGTCCGGTATTGTCCAGTACAGGTTGATATTTAGGACAATACAGAACACCTATTTGTTTATATCGTTTTATGTCCGGTACGGACCGGTGCAGCGCAGAATTGCCAACATTGCTCCACGCACTTTGTTAGAAGCTTGCTCCTCGAGTTAGTATGACCCGTTTGGAACTTGAGAAAAGAACAGAAAAGGAAGAAAAAAAAAATTTGAATAAAGAAAATTTCACTGTACAATATTAATACTGTTGGTTCTCTCTCTATTTCCTTTCAAACCAAACAAGAGAAAATAATTTTCCTTTTCTTTCTTTTCATTGAGTGTGTTTGGAACCTCCGGAAACAAAAAAGAAAGGAAGGGGAAATAATTTTCCAGCACATGCTCCGGTGTCCAACTGAAATCACGATGTCGCCCAAATGAGTCTCCCCTGATTCTTCTGTCGGGATCACATTTGTACATTGAAATTATTTTAGCCTAATGCAGTTATAGTATTTTAATCATTTTTTTATGTTTAGACAACTTCAACAGTTATGTGCTTATTTTTTTATTTATGAAAGAAATTGAAAAATAAAAATATAAAATAACCGATTTTTTATGAAATCAAACTAAAATTATTAAGATTATAAATAGTTATACCTGAATAAGCATCAATAATATTCAAAATTAGATATATACAAAATAAAAAATTTTAAACTTGAGCGACTTGGGGGACCCCATTAGCTCCGCCCCTGCCCCCACTCTCTCTTAAAAGTCAAAGGGCGCAGCTATTCGCAACCCTTCATTTTCTCCCATAGTCCACCATATTTCGGTAAGTGGTTGTTGAAAATCATAAATAACATTTCGGTAAATAGTTGTTGAAAATAATATTATATTTCGGTAACTACATATCAAAAATATATTCAACTTTCGATAAACAACTGCAAACATGAATTTTCGGTAAATAGTTGTTGAAAAAAATATCATATTTTGGTAACTAGATGCTGAAAATGTATCTCAATTTCGGTAATTAACTGTCGAATATAATTGAAATTTTTTAACGGGCTGTGGGAGAAAATGAAGGATTGCGAATAGCCACGCCCAAGTCAAAACTATAGCCGCCACAAATACTGAGTATCTTTCTTCTCCCATCCCCTCCCCTCTAGTTTGACACCTTTTTATGATACTAGTTTTAAACATCTTTTTTTATATGATTTTGTCTATATTTTATTTTTGTCTCATCTCTTCAGATTAACAACTATGTCATGCTTTGTGCGATTTTTGTAGGGCTGCTCGCGGTCCGGTTAGGTTCGGATTTCTAGGAATCCGAGGACCGAACCGCTAGTCACGGTTTTTACAAAATGAAATCCGTGTCCGGACCAAAAGTCCTACGGTCCGGTTCCAATCCAATCCGTGACTCACGGATTGGTTACGGTTTTGTCCATGGATTTTAGCAAAATTAAAGTTCAAGCATATATCCCATAATAAAAGGGAAGAATGTTACATTCAGAATTAAGTTTAACACCACCAGAAATTACTTGTTACATAAACTACCAAATGCTTACTTTAGAAATCAAATTCAAAAGAATCTAAAACACTAGTAGGATTATATCATTATAGTACATTACATAACATAAAAGAACTGGAAAAGAAACGAACTACTGAAACTCAACTAAGGTTACCCGTAATTTTTACTAAAAAAACTACAATTTACTCCATATATTTTATGTACATCTACACTATATCCCATTATTAAGATAAAATACTACAATTGGTAGAAAAAAGTGTTAACATTACTAACAATTTATTATATAAATACACACATATATATTATTTATATAAAATAAATATCTCACGGTCCGGTTCGGTTAATCCACGGTTTCGTAATGAAAATCCGTGGACCGAACCGCGAGTCACGGTTTTCTAATTTTTCAATCCGTGTCCGGACCATTAATCTACGGACAAAATCCAAAAAGTACGGATTTGTTCGGTCCAGACCGGTTTCACAGTTCACTGGATTTTTTGAACAGCCCTAGATTTTTCTCTCTCGTCTTTTCGAGAGTTGGTAGTTTTGTCATTAGACGAATATTTCTTCTCCAAGTTGGATTTTCTCAAATTAAGAAGATGTTGATTCACAATGATATTTGTGTCAATAGTGCTCGTACTTCACCTGATATTTTTTGCAAGACAACTTGTGGTGACTTGTCAAATCTGTAATTTTTGAAAATTCATTAATACGTTCATATTCAATTGTAATCCACCTAATTTGTTATGAAGTCATAAGTGTTGTTGAATTATTATTAATACAGAGTTATAATCTTCTCCATTTTGCAAAAAATAAAAAAACACACGAAGCAACTCCATCGATACATTTTTATTTTAAATCCCCTCTGTTTGTGATTACATATTATCTCATTTATTCTGATGCATAGTTATTCAATTATTTTAAAATAAGCTAATCAACCTTTTCTAGTAGAGGCCCTTTGGGCTCCGATTTCCTTGCTTTTTCGCTGATTATAAACAACCATCTTATCTCTCGGTGGCAACTTGTCCTTGACTACCGTGTGGTTGCGTAAATTTTCCGCCCAACTAGCGGTGGCTGGGAATCGGGTCGGGTCTACGATTGTCATGGACCCAACTTCCTCCCAAACAGGAAGCCAGTAAGAGATCCATCCAATTGCAATGTCCAAATAACCAATGCTTTCCCCTCCGAAAAACTTGGATTTCCCTTTGATCAACTCTTGCTCTATCTTCTCCAAGCACTCTACGGCTTCTTTCAGATACGCTTCTTTGTCTTCTCCTTCGGTGCACATAGCCCAACATGCACTCATCAGAAACTGTCACAAACAAGTCACAATATATGTTAGCCCCATGGTTTAGATTTTGATGATAACAAACACATCCTAATTGGGATTAAAATAGTCTATTGGGCTTAATTGGAATAATATGACTCTGCCATTAGTTATTTTTACAGGGACTTATGTAGCAATTCCTCTGAAAATAATATGTGATAAATGCAGGGAATTATTTTCCTAACCTAGAAATTCAACGAATGAAAACAAGAACGGCGATGGAGCTATCAAAGGGAAAGTCGGCTAAATAATCGAGAGGGGTTCTTCGGCTCAATCAAAGATTCAGTTGAAAAGGGATTTTCCGAAATTGAAGAATCGAAGAAGGCAACGGCTGATCAATTCATTCCGACCATGGAAATCAAGCTTTCAATGACAGGAAAGAAGATTTGATGGGATTAATTTGAATATCCAAACAGTAGAGTTCAACATATATATGAAGCAAGAGAAATATATCTTCCTCCCTGGAAAAGGACCTTCCTGTGAGGGAAAGATCCATTATCTCCAATAGTCAAAGAGCTTTCACGTACAAATTCAAGATTATGGAAATATGGACCAGATTCTATTTTGGTAATCCTCTGTCTCTATATTCACTAACGGTAGAAAGGGCTTCATTAAGGAAAGAAGTAATTTAATTGTTGGGAGATTGAAGGAGGAAGCAAGTAAGGCAAGGGCTGATTTTTTGCAACGGCTAGAAGAACGTTCAATTGGGTTTCAAGAATATAAAGCAGAGAAGAACAAGTGCAAAAAACCACTCCAACTGTTGAAGAAAAATTTCCAGTGAGCTATTCTTGAAATTTTATCAGTCATCCTTAAGCTTCATCTTGAATATTCTTACACTAGTTTGAGTGTACCTTCTGAACCATAAGGTAAAAGGGAATTTCACACCCTTGTCTGCGATTGAACAGTTTTTGTGAGTGATTTTTTTGGTTAGAAAAAATCAATTGGGTTTAGGTGTAACTAGCGCCAGAGTCTTAGCTAGTTGGGAGGAGATTCGGAGTAATCGCTCGTTGTAAGGCTCTCTAGCACCTGCGAAGCTAGAGGTTTGTAACAACTATTGGAGATAGTGCAGCAATTCTCAAGTAGGACACTTGGGGAGTGGAGTAGGCCGTGAAGTTGCAGATCGAACCACTATAAAATCCTTGTGTTTGATTTCTCTTTCCCTTACTCTTTTACTTTACGTTTTGCATATCTATATTGCTTGAGTAAACTGAAAAATTTGTGAAATCAGACTTGGGATAAATTAGCCTGCATAATTAATTGATTTCGTGCTTATATTGCAGTATTAGATTCTGTTGAATTGCTCTTTGCATTTGCTGTGTTTCTAGTCTTTGAGCTAGCTTAATCTGTTAGACTTGTTGGTGTACTTACTAGTTGAGTAGACTCAATTGTGCTACTGCGGTGATTTGTTTCTATCTTGCATTTAATTTTTAAATTGTTAAAAGTCAGTGTGAAGCCCAATTCACCCCCCTCTGGGGTTGCTTTTGGACCAACAATATATAATATATTGTACATAGCAAACTCTATTAAAAAAAATTGGATGGAAGCAGTGGTGGATACTTGATTTTTACTTAACAGGTCTAGAATCACGTATATTTCTACATTAGTAACCAAAAATATAATCCATTGTATATATTGTTACTAGCTAATTCGACGGAAGAGATGAGATTGTGTGTATATGCGTAACCACAATTTAATATCATATATACGGACTCGGAGAAAAAAAATTGGTTGATTACTTGAAATTTTAGTGGGTTTTTTTTACACATATTTCTACTTTATGATATGAAATTTTTTCCCCTCGATAGACTTACAGGGGCGATCCTACATAGCTTTTCCAAATTAACCTAAAAACTTGTGCAATTAGTGGGAGTATTTCACACATAATCAGGGGACATGATCAAAACTCAAAAGTAATTCAAAGCAAGGAACTAATAAGGAAGTACTCGGTAATTGATAATCACCTTCTCCTCTGCAAATTTGGCCCAAAATCGCGCCATGGCTCTGTCATAAGGGTCTTGAGGCATAATCGGAAATTGTTTCCACGTCTCGTCGATGTATTCAAGAATTATGAACGACTCAAGGATCACTTTATCTCCATGAATCAGCACTGGCACTTTCTTGTGAACTGGGTTCAGTTCCAGAAGCAGAGGACTCTTGTTCAAGATGTCTTCTTCAATGTATTCGTACTCTATACCCTTCAGTCTCAGAGCCCACTCCACTCTAAAGGAAAATGGGCTCACATAGAATCCCAGAAGCTTCACTGCTTCCTTGCTTTCCATATGAGAGAGAGAGAGAGAGATGATTTTAACTAAATTGGTAAGATGATTTTATGTTAGCCAAAAAGGAATTTGAGTCAAAATTGGCAATCTTTCAGACGGCAATCTTGACTTGTTGGGTAGTTTAGCAAGATTTTCTTTCTTTGTTGAGTGGCAGTCAGAGGTGAGCACGGGTTGGGTTTAGCCTGAACCCACCACCCGACCCGAACAGATCGGGTTGGAAATTTTGCAACCGATGGCCGACCGACTTCAAGGCCAAACTCGACCGATTCGACATCATTGGACTGTCGGTCGGGTTTCGGTTTCGCCCGCAAACAAAACACATTTGAGAGGAAAAAAACAGAGGAACAAATACAGAGAAGAATCTTCCGACATCGATCTTTTCCGTTGGAGTATTTTTTATCAGCATCACAGCCGTCTCACTTACTATGGAAACTCGGTGAGATGTGAGAGAAAGGGAGTCAGAGATTGAGAGAGATGTACAGAGATTTTTTCGTCGTCGATTATCGTCGCTGTCTCACTTATTGACGGCAACGTTGTCGTCGACCTCAATGGTGGACCTGTTCCAGTTTCTTTAAAAATGAACTTTTAAAAAAAAACTGTAATTTCAAGTTCGAAAATTATGCGTTTACGCAAATAATTTTCTTACTAATATAAATCTTGTTTGATAAATCTCATTGAGATCTTTTAAACGGTGCAAAACAATAAATTAAAAAATTATTTTTAATTTTCATTATATTAAAACTTGAAATTACCTTCTTTTTGAAAAACAAGATTTAAAAAGAAAGCGGAACAGCGGCTTAGGGAGGAGACCAAGATCCACTATTTACGCTAAAAAGTGAAAAGAATCTGAAAAGTCACGTGTTATAAAGATAAGGTGTAATGGTGTATCAACCGCTAATAGCCTCAGATTTTGCCATGTGTATTGTGTACCTTAACTCCTTTAATTGGACGGTTTGGATTCGACGGGTAGAGATTGTGTGCAGCCAAAGGCCGAACCAAACATCGAAAATTTTGCATCTAGGAAACCGATGACGAATCAAATGCTTGATCGAAACTGTCCGCCCGCCTTCGGGTCAGTTCGGGTCCACAGGTGGACGGGTTTTTTGTCCACCCTTACTGGCAGTGGCAGTGCAGCCAAAATGTGTGGGACCAATGTCGGCGGAATTCCGAAACCATTCTCCGTTTTTTTTTTTTCTTTTGAATTGTTGACACCGATTTTGTCTCACCACTAGCAAATTCAAGTTCAGAACAGCATAGCACAGCCCCAACTTCATCATATTTATCTCCGCATCAGAACAGAAATTTTGAGTGTGTTTGGACCCCGAACAGACACCGTTAAAAAATTAGTATGGAGCATCACAAAACAATGTGCGTTTTGCTGGATCATTTACCCTTGTTGAAGCCGCCTGGTCTGATTTATTTATTTATTTTTTCGGTCAATCGGAATTTCGCATGGTCTGATTGCCCGCAGATGGAATAGAGTAAAAATGCAAGTGCTTGAATGGAGAAAAATGATTTTGCCACTCCATTTTTTGTTAACATTTTTTGTTAACGTTACTCTCCTGCAAGTATGTTTTGCACAAAAAAGACACTTGCATAAGAATTACGTTAACAAAAAATGAAATGGCAAAATCAGCCGCAATTAAAAATTGGGAAGTGATAAACTTCAAGTAAAAATGTGTCGGTGTTTGCTCCATATCTGTGATTTTTCTTATCCCCGTCAATTGAGTGACACGTAGCATGAAAAGTAGGGCATTATTGTGAAATTAAAGGAGTTTATGGTGATTTTGATAAAACCATAGTGGGGTTTTATGAATTTATTAACTGACAATCAGTTAATATATATTTTCCTCCATTGATTGATTAGTACATGGTTTAGTATTCGGTGATCACATTACAGGTGTCTAAAGGAAGTATGCCCAGTTGGTCCACGATCAGAAGAAACAGTTTTGCGACGTGTTCGTGGCAGTTATTTGTATTATTTCCTCCGTGGAAGTTATTTTCATAACTGGAGGAGAAGAAGGAAAACCGTCACCTTGGAGGGGAAAAATTCAAATGAAGAGGTCTATTTATGGAGGAATTCATGGCAATTTTAAGGACACACAAACAACGCCAATCAGGCCTTTATCTTTTCTTTTCTAGGAGTAGAGCTAACTTGTAATTGTTCATTCAATCTTCTCGATTGATTGTTCTTCTACTTTGAGGGTTAATAAAGTCCATTTTGTTAATTTTCTTCCATACTTCATTCACTTCATTGTTTGTTTCCAAAGAAGTCCTGAAATACGGTAAGGAACCAAACTCCACTTTTCACATCCACATTCCAGCAAGTTTACGATACAGTTGTTCCCATCGATTCTCCGTCGATTGGAAAGAAAACAGAAATTTTGGTAACAGTCGGCCAACTTCCTTTTTCTTTTTTTTTCTTTGGTCAAACGGAGTCGGCCAACTTCTTCGCCCAATCAGTTTCAGCAGCCGCAAATGCCATGGGCCCATCATGTTTTCCTAATTTGGCGAGCAGCTTCTGTTTCATTGAAGAGATAGTCTTTATCACGGAGTTCTTCTGTTCACGGAGTTGTCAATCTCGCACATCCATTTCGGTTTTGAACGGTCCAAATTTTAATGAAACTTTTTTCGAGAAAAAACTAATCACAATCAATTATTACCGGTCATAATTGGTTTTCAATTTGAATAGTTCAAAAACACTTTAGACGGTCGTGATTGAGCTCCGTAATTTCTTATTTACGGATGTTCATTAAAATCTGAACCGTCCAAAACTGAAATGAACGCACGAGATTGAACAGCTCCATGAAGGCTCCTTGAAAAAGACTATCTTCATTGAGAGGGGATCCGAAAGCCAAAAAAAAAAAGAGCTCTCATCAATCACTCTCTCTCTCTCCCCTACTCCTCAGGAAAAAACCAAACACCTCTCTCTTCCCATCCCAAGCAAAAAGGCCGAGAGCGAAGCTCCTCTCATCTTCTCACCCACATAAAACAAAATCCTGCTCCTTCAAAAAAAAAAACAAAAAAAAGGAACCTTGGTCTCCAGACTCTCCACCAAACAGAAAAACCTCTCTCCGTCTACAAAAATCCCCAAAACACTGCTCTCCAAGTTTCCGAGGCCAAAGTCCTCTCCGTAGGGATGGCAATTCATCCTGTCCCGCTCCGAACAGGCTCCAAATGGGGTGGGTTTATATTAAAAACATGATCGGAACAGGGTGGAGCGGGGTAGGGCGGGTTGATGTTACCCCGCCCCGAAATATTTGAGCCTTTCAACAATCAAAGTTAGCAACATTTTGGCTCGGACAAACCGTTTAGTTGCGGGGAGAGCTAGAATATGTTTCTGAACCCTACCAGGGGGCCATATGGTCTAGTATTTTTGCTTTTTTAATAAGAGAGTAAAATTGTAAGAGCTTAGTCTAATGGTTGGGTCATTTAGAGCCATTTCCATTAAATGGTCATGAATAGACAATGGTATTTGTAATGGTGCATTGCTATTTGCAAGGCCCTTTTTTTCAATAATTCTCCTTAGATTAATTTTCTGACTGACTTTCACGAACTATTGTTTTCTCTCCACCTACCATCTTTATATGTGTGAGAACTCAACTTGTGGTTGTCCCACATCGGTCGGGAAAATAAAAGAAAGGTAATAAATACTAATATAAGGATTCGTCTACCAATTACTATTAACTTGAAGTTAATCTTTTGAGCCACATGATTAGGCGAATGGTTAACAGATTAACTTGAAGTTAATCTTTCTATGCGATTCTGCCATAAGTTTTGGAGAGTGTGAAAAGATTTTGTAGTGTGTAAATTATGCAAGTAGACAATACAGGAGCCCAATTTCTTCACGATGGGCAATCCAAAAAAAGTATTCTGCCCGTTGGCTCCTGCTCGTTGGGCTTCAAGTTTTTTTTTTTTAATTATTATTTACAAAATTGAGAAGATTGTATTAATAATTGACCAATGGTACTTACATAACAGAGTTCATTACAAAAAAATTGGACAAAGCCAAATTAATCATCTAACTATTGTAAAACGAGAAAGCACAAGGCATTCGATGTCTTTCACCCCGACCCAAACGTAGCCTGACGCAACAGCGGCACTCGTAATCTGCTGTATATTCATACTTAGAATCAGCAACCTCAAAAGAGATAAAGTGCTAGCCAAAGATAAAAGACAATAAATTGGGTGTTTAATACTCAGACGATCAGATGGACTCCAAGTCTCCAACCAAGTATAAATGCACCGATGAACTTTCAAAAACTACAAATTTGACAAGCCATACAAGTTGCCCTGCCAAAACATCATCTAGGGTAAGAGCACTATTGGCACATATATCATTTTGAAGCAACATCGTCTCTGAAATTACTTGATCTGTAGGCGAAACTAAAAATTTTGGAGAAGACGAGAGACAAAACTCTAATAAATCATGACAAGTCGTTGATATGAAGAGACGAGAGAAAAATAAAACTAAGCCATGGCCTTCCCCTCCCACTGCTGTACAAGAGTGTGAAACCCTAGGGGTGAGGGAAAGGAAGAAGAAGGATATTTGTGGTGGCTAAGGTTTTGAGAGGGGGGGGGGGGGGGGCGTTCGGGCGCTCAAGTACAAGAATGAAGAATCTGAAAAAAAAACAAAAATGAAGAATCTGAATAAAAAACAAATCAATTAATAAAAAACAAACCTTACTTTTTCCCAAGTTGCAAACTTGCAGTAACTAAAAGGGGGTTTCTTGGAAGCCCCAATTATTGGTTTTGTGCATTTTACTTATTGATTTTTTAGATTATGGTCAGAATATGTTTTAAATTTGATAAAGTATTTGTTAAATATGTGCAGAATGTATTTTGCAATAGGGGTGATGTTTGAGAGATATATGCAGAATACAAACCATGGATCTTTTTGTTAATTAAAATGAGAAATAAAAAAGCTCATCTTTCCTTACTTTTGCCTTTTGTTCTATAAACACCAAAATAAAACTCATTCTCTAAGAGTGAGTTTTGAAACAGGAAACCCAAACACTAAAAATGCGAAAAGTAGAAAATAAAAAGGCAAAAAGTTGGTAACCAAACACCGTGATCTACATTGTTTTTTCTCTTTCTCCACTACCAACCAAACAAAAGAATGAATTTTTTATTTTATTTTATTTTGTCTACTTTTCTCTTTATTTCCTAAATTTTTAAATTCACCCCTCAACTTCGGATCTCGAGCAAACAAGTCACGTGCATGCTCGCTTACGGTTGATGTGTTTACCTCCAATGCTTAAATTAGATGCTACCTCCATTCAAGGTGCTCTAGCTTGTTGGCTGCCAATGCTGGAGAGAGTGCTCATGCATACTATTCGTTTTTTTTTTTGTTGGGGTAAACGAGGAATGTAATGCATTAAGAAATAGAAAGTGAAACAGTGTGAGGTACTCGCGCGATAAGTGGATTAATCCAACTTACCTTTGATGTTTCTTGGAAAAAAAATCAAAGGTAAATTTTTGGACAAAGAAGGGATGGGCAAATGACTTTTTGATGACTGAAATTGGCTCAGATTGTGGCTGCACATTGGACAATTATGATCCATTAATTAAAGAAAACTGTTCACAGTCAACATAGAAAAATGCATGGAAAGAAAGATATAGTGAAGGGATAGGCAACCGAACTTTGAAAAATAACAGAGTTAACCATGTTGAGTCATGGCCACTCTTTCGTACTTTTAATTGAGAGATCAGAAATCCAAGCCTCCAAGCTGCATGCAATAAATAGTTGGGAGTATTTGTGTCTCTTTATTAAGATTACATGAACCAAGCTACTTGAGTTTGTATTCGTGTTTTTTGAAACAATTTCTTTTTTTATAAAAGGGCGAGCCCAAAAGGCCAAGGAGATAGCCTTGGATAGAACAACAAAAACCAACACCGCCAAACAACAGAACTACATACAAAATTGCTTCACTACACTCTAACAACAAGAAGACAGGCAAAGAAAAACCAAACAATAAAAGAAAGACTAGGCTTGTTTGAACACCCTCATGATAGGTGTTCCCCATTTTGAACAGAGCTTCAAATTTGTAGCAGACCTGGGCAGGTTTCTCCAAGAGCAAAGACAGAATCTCACTTCCTCCCAAACCGTTTTGTGACTGCTACACAATCCACCCCTTTTTGCTGAAAAATCTGAAAATCTCTCTCTCCATAGATGATAGACAGTCGCAGCCAAACAAAGCTTAAAAACAACAGATTTCATAGACTGACTAGAGCAATGAAGCGCACCCCATTGAAGCTCACACTCCGGAGACCTGGAGGGATGGTCCAATCACTCCAAACCTTCAAAGCCCTCCAAACCAAATGAGCAAAAGAACAATAGAAAAATAAATGATTATAGTCTTCCACTCCTCCATGACAAAGAATACAACTTGGGTCAAACAAAAAGTTATGTTTGAAAGATAATATTTTGTGGTTTTCAAACAATGTTCCACCACTCATCAAATGCCAAATGTCAATTTGTCACTCAAATCACTAACAAAAAGTAATGGGTCTCGTAATATTAACCAATGATACATGAGTTGCGAGAAACAATATAATATTCCATCCGCACTGGTTAATTTTTCCTAATCCTAAACTCAAAGCGCATGGTGTAAACAAAAAAAGGGCTTGTGCGGAGAGGATGTGACGTGCATGGGACCTAAACATCTAGCAGATGATCAAACGGTGCAGGCTTGTAAGAAGCCCCGGAAAGTTTGGGTGTGTGTGCTCGTGGTATTTAACAGGCCACAAATCTCACCTGATCAGCAATTGTCCAGTGGGAGTGATTTGTGGCTCCCCCTATCAATTTTTTTTTGACAAAGATTGATTTAAGGTTTCTCAGCATTCCCTTTGTGGGCACAAGACCTCCTTCTGCGTGTAGTTGCTGCGATAAGGCTGCTCATGAAGTACCCAGGACTGATCAGTAGGCCAATTTGGTCTTTATCACAATAGTTTGTTTGATGCAGTTTCTTTGTATACTGCAGTAACTGAACCTTGGTCGTCTTTTGAAGCTTATGAGAAATTCAACAACAATAGCTTGAGAAAGTATATGCAAATTATACTGCTGAAGCCACGAAAATACAAATCGCAGGATTACACTAAAACGACGAGCATGTGTGCTTGTATTAGGTAGTTGAGGAAAAGAGAAGTAGCCAAGGTAAACGAAGCAACTCGCACGATACATGTTTATGTTAAATTTCCTCTGCTTCTGAGAACATACGACCTCATTTATTCTGATATACGTAGTTATTCAATTATTTCAAAATCTGGTAATCAACCTTTTCTAGCAGAGGCCATTTGGGCTCCGATTTCTCTGCTTCGCCACTGATTATAAACGGACATCTTATCTCTGGGCGGCAACTTGTCCTTGACCACCGGGTGGTTGCGGAAATTCTCCGTCCAATCAGCGGTAGCTGGGAATCGGGTTGGGTCTAGGATTGTCATGGACCCAATTTCCTCCCAATTAGGAAGCCAGTAAGAGATCCATCCAAGTGCGATGTCCAGATACCCAATGCTTTCCCCACCGAAAAACTTGGATTTCCCTCTGATCAACTCTTGTTCTATCCTCTCCAGGGACTCCAAGGCTTGTTTTATATACATTTCTCTGTCTTCTCCTTCGGTGCACAAAGCCGTCCATGCATTTATCCAAAACTGTCACGAACCAGTCACAATATAGAGTACTCTTATATTTTATATGGAAAACCCTATTAAAAAAATGGATTGAAGCAGTGGCGGACGCACGCCTGATTTTTTCTCAACAGGACCCGAATCACATGTATTTCTATATTATTAGTATTCAAAAGTATAATCCATGATGATATATATATTGGCATATTGCTACTAGCTAGTTCTACAAAAGAGATGAGATTGTGTGTATATACGTAACCTCTATTTAATACCATATATATGGACTACGACAAAAAATTGGTTGATAACTTGAAATTTTAGTAAGGTTTTTCACACATATATAGAAATTTTATGAAAAAATTTCCCCTTCAAGAGACTTACACGGGCCGATCCTATAGAGTTTTTCCAAATTAACTTTAAAAACTTGTATAATTAGTGGGAGTACTTCACACATAATCAGGGGATACGAATCAAAACTCAAAAGTTCAAAGCAAGGAACTAAGGAAGTAATCGATAATAACCTTCTCCTCTGCAAAGTTGGCCCAAAATCGCGCCATGGCTCTGTCATAAGGATCTTGAGGCATAATCGGAAATTGCTTCCACGTCTCGTCGATGTACTCAAGAATTACGAACGACTCAAGGATCACTTTGTCTCCATGAATCAACACTGGCACTTTCTTGTGAATTGGGTTCAGTTCCAGAAGCAGAGGACTCTTGTTGAAGACGTCTTCCTCGATGTATTCATACTCCACACCCTTCAGTCTCAGTGCCCACTCCACTCTGAAAGAAAATGGGCTCACCCAGAATCCCAGAAGCTTCACTGCTTCCTTGCTTCCCATAAGAGAGAGAGAGAGAGAGAGAGAGAGGAGAGGAGAGATGGTTTTAACTTAATTGGTAAAGTATGGTCTTGCCCGTATAAATAGCTAAAATGGAATTTGAGTCGAACTTGGCAATCTTGGTTCAGAAAAGACGGATTTGGATTCATCAAGGGCATGGGCAAAAAATTGGAAAAAATAACTTACATATTGATCTAATTTTGATCCCACTAACCAAAAAATATGCCCCCGCCCTGTGTTCAAACATTTGTTGTACGTTGTAACTATGCCAATCCGCGATAAGAGGATTAATCCAACTTGTCTTTTTGATGTTTCTTGGAAAAAAAATCAAAGGTAAATTTTTGAAAATGAATTTCTCAACAAAGAATTGCGCAAATGACTTTTTGACCAATGAAATTGAATCGGGTTGTGGCTGCACTTTCAACAATTATGACCCATGGATCAAGGAAAAACTGTTACCAATCAACATAGAAAAAAGCATGCATGTAAAGAAAAAAGTGAAGCGACAGGTAACCAAACTTTGGAAAATAACAGAGTTAATGTTGAGTTGGTCACTCTTACGTACTTTTAATTGAGAGATCAGAAATTCAATTCTCTCACAACTACGAACTACATACTCGAGTTTGAATTCGTGTGTTTGTTAAGAGGTCGTTTAAGATCGATTGATTAGATAAACTAAGTGATTATACTAAAAGTTGGATGTACGGTCCGAGAACTTGTAGAAGGTGCTTCTGCAAAACAAGTCTAATGAACGTTGTTCTAATTGGTTGTGGACCCTCCAATGATGATGTAGGACAAGAATTTAGGAGATTTCAATTTTATGGAAATTTTATTGTAGGAATTATTTGTTTTAGGAATTCCCCTTTTAATGCCACTTGTTTAGGCATATTCTTATTAGTCTTTTAATTCTGTTAGTCTTTATTTCCAATTATTGTTTTGCTTGGTTTCCATTCTAAGTAGTTACCTTATTGTTAGGACTCCTATTAGTATAAGTAGGGGCGTAAGTTATTCAATTATTTAAAAACTTTTAAGCTTTTGATTAATAATATTGTAGAGAATTTCTCTTTCTTGTGCGCAAAAATTGCTCGTTGCGACGGATTGTTTATCTCGTTTGGATTAGTACGCTAACTAGTCTCTCATGAATTCTGCTGCGTCAAGTGGTATCCAAACGATCTACTTAGAGAGAGAGAGAGAGAGACTGCAAAACAAGTCTAATGAACGTTGTTCTGATCGGTTGTGGACCCTCCAATGATCTACTTAGAGAGAGAGAGAGAGAGAGAGAGAGAGAGAGAGAGCTCGCTGCATGTATTGGATTGGAACAGGAATGTATAAAGACTATGTGGGAGTCCCACATGTATGTGAGATGTTATAAAAGAGGTTATGTTTAGATTGTTGTGTAAGTATTGTTTTTGTTAATTAATTTGATTTTGTCTAAGATATTTGTGATGAACTCGGTTGTGTAAGTACCGATGGGTTATTTCTAATATAATCTTTTTCATTTTGTAAAAAAGAAAAAACAAAACGAAGCAACTCGTACGGTACATGTGATACATGTTTATTTTAAATTCCATTTGTATATGAGAACATACAATCTCATTTATTCTGATATATACGTAATTATTCAATTATTTCAGATTCCAGTAATCAACCTTTTGCAGAGGCCATTCTGGCTACAGTTTCCTTGCTTAGCGACTGAAAATAAATAACCATCTTGTCTCTTGACGGTAACTTATCCTTGACCACGGAATGGTTGCGGAAATTTTCTATCCAACTAGCAGTGGCTGGGAATTGGATTGGGTCTACGATTGTCATGGACCCAATTTCCTCCCAAACAGGAAGCCAGTAAGAGATCCATCCAATTGCAATGTCCAAATAACCAATGCTTTCCCCTCCGAAAAACTTGGATTTTCCTTTGATCAACTCTTGCTCTATCTTCTCCAACCACTCTACGGCTTCTTTCAGATACGCTTCTTTGTCTTCTCCTTCGATGCACAAAGCCGGCCTCCATGCATTGATCATAAGCTATCACAAACAAGTCACAATATAGTATGTTTTATATGGAAAACTCTAGTAAAAAAATGGATGGAAGCAGCAGCAGACGCTTGAGTTTTACTCAACATGACCCAAATCACATGTATTTCTACATTAGTAACAAAAAATATAATCCATTGTATATATTGCTACTACTAAGTTCCCCTCCTCCCCTCCCTCCCCCTAGGGTGGGTTTCCCCCTGTCCCTCTCTCTCTCTCTCTGCGAGGGGTTTTCCCTCTTTGCCGCTTCTCTCTCCATCTCCGCCACCCTCCCGGCCTCAACCGTCTCCTCCCGTCGCGCCTACCGCTGAGGACCTCAGCCCTGTAGCTTGGTTCTGCCATTGCAGATCTGTTTGGGACAATGAGGTTTCGATTCTGGCGAGTTGGTTTGCTTCTGATGGTTTTCCTTTTCCAGTGATAAGCCCCAATAATACATATTCTTGGTGCTTAAGTCCTTAATTTTATCGTATTTATGTTTATAAAGTTAGTATTTTCTTTGATATTGCACGTAAGGTATATTTTTAGTATTTTCAGATAAATCGTGTGAATAAGGCACGTTTTGACGCCATGGATGACCCGAGTGTGTCCAATGACCTGAGAAACTAAGGAAGACACCTATCGGCCCCTTAAAATTTGTCGAAGTATGAAAAATGAGTTTCCAATAAAGTATCGATTTTTGAGATAAAAATTGGCGGTAATTGATCCTTGGATTTTTCTAAGAGCAACTTCAAATTTGCAAGATTTTATTCGAAGAGCAAGGTCATGTTTTGTGCAATTACTTCTAGAGAAAAATGTGCAATTTTCTATTTTACACTAAAAGATGGGGGTCAACATTTTAATTGGATTGAAATCTCAATTTTCTGGTAATGTCATTGTTTCCAAATGGGGGTACTTTCTTATTTATATTAAATAAATTAAAGTAAATAAAAGGTAAATGAAAGGTTTAAAATGTAGTTTTTACTTAAGTTTAGAGAATGAAAATAAGATGCTATGAGCTATCGGAGATGCGGAGAGCTGTGGAGCTGAAGATTAATTAGAAATAGTGAAGGCGGTATTGATACACCTTTTTGTGTATCGATACCAGTTTGCAAGCAGAATCCAGTGGGCTCCGTAGCCATCCGGTATCGATACAATGTAATTTTGTATCGATACCGAGACGCTATGGCGGCCATGAGAAACTATTCATAGGTATCGATACAATTTTATTTTGTATCGATACCGAGACGCTACGGTGGCCATGAGAAACTATTCATAGCTACTCGGTATCAATACAATTTTTTGTGTATCGATACCGAGTGTTTACGTGTTAGATTTCTTTTAACTTTGGAGATATTTTGAGGAGAGAGGGGTGATGCATATAAATACCTTTCTCTCTTAGTCACAATGCTATCCTATCCTAGATCTAGCTTAGATATTATCTTAGATTACTTTCTTCTTGCTTAAGTAACCTTCATTGTTGTTCTTCAAGCTTTCTAGATTAATTTCTACACAACTCCTTTAATTATTTGTGGTTTGTTAATTTTTCATTTATTAAAGTTGTTGCTACTCACTAGATCTCTATTCATTTCAATTTTATTTTCATTTCTGTTGGTTAAATATGTTTCTCATAATTAGCCTTTCTCTTAACTCTCTAGTTATGGGTGAGTAGTTCTTCAGGCTTGGTCATGGAGTGATTAGCACTCCATGGCTTGGGTTGATCTTGTTTTTTCTCTCAATAAATATTCATGTTTAGTTCAAAAATCAAGTTAGTTCAGATTCGTTTGTCAAAACTCGGCGGTGTTAACCTCTTTGATCATGTATAGGCAAGAGTATGCTACTTGCCACACATGATACTTGGAGCTATGTCACTCCTTTCATTTGCTAAATGAATTCTAGAACTAGCTCAGTATTCAGACTCCGTTTCTAGTCTAAAATGGTTTTAATGCGAAATCCTCCAGTTTGATAAGCTTGGTTGCATATCTCAAACCACGTAATTGCCGAGAGAAAAGTTGATTGACTTGAGTTGTGGGTGTTAGGATCTCCTAAACCTAGCTGCTCATTTAATTAGTTAATCGCCGTTAATTAGCCGTTTATTTTCTACCGTTTAAAGCAAAACAAAGTTGGCCATCTAAACGCTGAAAACCTTACATCTATAAATTCATTCAAGCTGTTATTGATATTCTCTTGGGTACGATACCCGGTCTTCCGGATTACTATGCTTATATCGACGTATTAGCTCTATGCTTTGGGTTCCTACTTCGGGAGTTTAGCATCTAGATTTCTTGTTTGTTTTATTTACGTAGTTGTGCTTTCTCCCCTTCAGGATCTTCCTCAACCCTCGCGGGTGCATCTGGTTTAGTTGTTTGATGTGTTTGGTGTGAGTGAGTTGGTTTGTGAAGTACTACATCTCTACAGGTCTGCTTATAGGTTTGGCGTGTAAATATATAGTATCATATACTGGCTATGACAAAAAATTGGTTGATAACTTGAAATTTTAGTTGGTTTTTCACACATGTATAGAACCTTATGAATTTTTTTCCCCTTAAGAGACTTACATTTGCAGGGGCCAATTCTATAGAGCTTTTCCAAACTAACCTAAAAAACTTGTATAATTAGTGGGAGTATTTCACACATAATCAGGGGATACTCATAATCAAAACTCAAAAGTTCAAAGCAAGGAAATAATTGATAATCACCTTCTCCTCTGCAAATTGGCCCAAAATCGCGCCATGGCTCTGTCATAAGGATCTTGAGGCATAATTGGAAATTGCTTCCACGTCTCGTCAATGTACTCAAGAATTATGAACGACTCAAGGATCACTTTGTCTCCATGAATCAGCACTAGCACTTTCTTGTGAATTGGGTTCAGTTCCAGAAGTAGAGGACTCTTGTTGAAGACATCTTCCTCGATGTATTCATACTCCACACCCTTCAGTCTCAGTGCCCACTCCACTCTAAAGGAAAATGGGCTCACCCAGAATCCCAGAAGCTTCGGAGATGGTTTTATTTTAATCGGTAATGTCTGGTTGCCCGTATAAATAGCTAGCAACCAAACCACTACATGCATTCCACCAAATTACCATTACACCATCCACTACATTTTCAGTGACCTCGTTTTGGGTCCCATAAAAATACAGAAAAATACCCTTAAATTTCAAAATAATATTTTATGGAACCGTGTAAAAAATCAATTCTAACAAATATTGGTAAGTACTATTTCTGGATCGTATGGGCGAAACTGCTAGTGTACCTAGACTTTTTTTTTTGATTGGCAATTTTTTTTTATTAATCTCCGCGAAAGAATTACAAAGATTAAAAGGATAAGGGCCAAAAGGAAATTAAAATTACTTCATCGATCTCCCGCTCAACCCGAGACCTAGTCGCTGGTTTGAGACAAAACAAAATCCAAAACAACTTTAAACCGAAACCCCTGTTGTCTGAATCACCAACCCGCCAGAAAGAACAATCAGGATTTGAAGCGCCGCCATCGTCACACAGACTGCCATAAACTCACCGTATGTCGCCGATCCCAAAAACAGTCCGAGCCAGCCACTAAACGCCTCGCATCCCAACCTCCACCCAATGTCGCCTCACACCACCCCACCGTGAACACATGCCACCTCATAAATCCCTACCGCCAAAACCACCACATGCTCCTAAGCCCCATGATAGGATTGGTGGTATAGATTGAACAAGAAATAAGAACAATGGAAAAGAAAGGGAGAGTTTATTGATAGATCAAGAATTGACAGATTGAGAGCTCTCGTCTCAACTGCTTTTGGTTACAATTTTCAACATGCCCTTCACAGCTTCTTCTTCCCCTCTTTATACACAAAACCAAAGCAATGAAAAACTCACTCAACTAATCCACCGCAACTAACCCATCTCAACTAATCCCTCACTTTACTTAACTAATTAAATTATAATGATTACGAACTAAACGGCTCAAACTTTACTCAGTTGCGCTGCACGTGTTCTTCCACAGTCCAATTAGGCCAAAGACGTTGAGGACTTTGCCAAATTCAGTCCAGCAAAGCCACCTTTATTCGGTAGTGCATCACCCCACCACCGCCATGAACCTCCACCGTCGCTGCTGAGATACTTGCTGCCATCAAAACCGCCCCAGCTGTAATTACTAAGAAGAGATTTGAGTCGAACTCGGGAATCTTTTTAGACGACAATTTTAGGGTGGTTCATCAAGACCGATTTGGATTCTTTTTTATTTTTCGGCAATGATTTTGGCACTTTATTTTTGACAACTACACTCAAATATTTGTCTTTTAGTGTCATTGTAATGTTTATTTTAAACAATTAAGCCATTCACTTTGATTTATGTCACGGGGCTATTTTTCGCCTAGAAATTTGCCCGTGATGGCACCAAGTTTGCCAGCAACTTGGTCTCAGCCTACTAGTGTTTAATCACACACCCGTTATGTTTTGAACATCTAGAAACACACACAAGAGTTACGGAAACCGTCCAAACCTTTTATTGCACCAATAATACGAGGAAAACACTCAAGAGTCTAGACAGAACATCCCACTGCTTTAGGCTACGAAAATGCCTTGCCTAAATAGGCTTACAATCATAAAAACATGGCCACTAAGTACATGAGATCATGGGGCCAATCTATGATCTTGTAGTTGACATCTCCAACTGCCCTAGGGTTGTGCTGGCTTTGCCAGAATCTACCAGCACACTGAAATATGAAACTGTCTGGCCGTAACTGTCGATAACTGTCTGTTTTTGCCTTGGACACTTGTCCCATGCTTCCAGCAGCATGTGCAGCCGTTTCTACCTTGGACACCTGTCCCATGCTCCCAGCAACATGTGCAGAATGCTGTTTAATCATTAATAACCGTTTTGCCTGAGCCAACTCAAGTCTGCCTGCGTTTTGCATGAGCCAACTCAAGGCTGCCTAGCCAATTTCATGATCCAACCCCAGCTCCCAATACGTAGTCATTTTCCTTTATTGCCTTGTCCTACAAGCCTGCTTCCCATTTAGCATCCATGTCTCGATATCATCGGGCCTTCACATGCATCACGACTGCCACTTGCCTAAGGAACCAGTGCCGACACCAACTAATACGATTGGATCACCTTATAAAGACATGCCTGCCTCATGCCTTTGATTCCACCGGTTGGCTAGGATGCAAGGTCCCACCGCTAGCCAAGCTTAGCAAGCCTTGGAAATCAAGGTGCTAACAATTTGCCACATGAAAATTTGATAGTTTGTAGCCAAATTGTACTATTTTGACCCCACAAAAAATTGTAAATTGCCCTAACTTACTTCAAATACATAGAAACGCCAAGCAACTCTACTTTTGGAGAGTTGTCAGTATCATGAATCAGGATATCATGCATCGTTTTAAAAATAAATTAACTCTTTGAGATCAATTGTATAGCAACATTACGATTATAAGGGTATATCAACCGTAAAATTATCCTCTTAATTTATTAGTTGTTCTTTTTGATAA
>BPLS01029288.1:0-10219 GCA_019656275.1 Rhododendron kiyosumense | reverse complement strand
GGATTAAAGCCCCAAGATCATACGATCTTGGGTGCTAATCACACCCCCCAACTTGAACTTTGCTAGCCCCTAGCAACAAAACATAAAACTTACAAACTTAACAACTGAAAAACTTTAACAATCCTTCCGATAACACAACTAAGGAACATGCTCATACCGTATCCGAACTAGCAAGAGTTCAAAAATCACGGTTCATCTATACCACAACTCGCAGCTAGATACAAGAAGAATAACTAAGTATGAAGCATGTCCTAAGCAAGTAACAAAAGGCTTGTATTTACATCCAAAGAGAGGATACGCCAAC
Organism: Rhododendron kiyosumense; assembly: GCA_019656275.1. NCBI lineage: Eukaryota > Viridiplantae > Streptophyta > Magnoliopsida > Ericales > Ericaceae > Rhododendron > Rhododendron kiyosumense. Next base: position 9,915 of record BPLS01029288.1, on the reverse strand, counting down.
ATCGCAATCACACGCACCCACTAGCAGCCATATCCCACAAAAAGTGCTCGAAAAGTAGGCAATAGTGAACAAAAATGCTACGCCTCATATGTGGAGAGCACCAAGAACAGAAATGATAACTAAACAACTAAAAACTTGATTTACGAAAGAAAAGCATGCCACAAACTAACTATGCTAAACATCAAATTTTGAATCAACATGGAATCAAGGCGTACTAAGGATCAACTAAGGACTTCATTAGCATATAATGACCTTGGTTAACAAAGAACGGTTAGCAAAACGGGTGGCGGCCATATCTTGCTTGGTTATCTACCCTTTACCGCCACCGTCACAAAAAATTTCCAAGTCAAAGGCCACATGCCGGCCTTACAAAAACTTGCATCACTTACTAGTTAAAGTTCAACTAGAATAAAGACAATAAAAAGACAAGACAAAAGGGGAATGCCAACCACCAACACTAGTCCTCATCCTCAACGCCATCATCACTACCCTCTTCATTTTCCTCACTTTCCTCTTCGGTCTCACCATTCTCTACACTACTATCAACCAACTCCTCTTCCGGAGGAGCCACATACTTGTCCGCTTCCTCATCGCCATCACTCTCAAGGGTTTTGGTATGCCAATGAAGTTCGTGCCTAAGCTTGCCAACCTCTCTAGCTAGCTGCCTCCTTTCCTTCTTATCTTTCTTCCTTTTCTCTTCACCTTTCCACAAACATTTCAAAATGGCCACATTCTGACAGAAAAGTTTATTCAGCATGCTATCCTTCTTCTCTTTAGGACCCGGCTTGGTAGTTAAAAAGGCTTTCGAACTTTCTTTGGAAGTGCCAGAGCGAGACTTGCTCTTCTTTAAAAAGGTACTAGTGATAGGCCCAGGGTCGAGACGTTCCATCTTCTTGTAATCATTGCCTTTCACACCCTGCTGCTTACACAAAGTAGTTATCATGCAAGGAAATGGCATCCGGGCCGTTGAAATCGTATCATTCTTAAAATCGATCAATTGATTAAAAATAAACTTCGCCCAATCCACCACTAACTTTGAATTCATGAAAGCATACATTAACTCCCCACTCTTTCGACTCGGCTTGTGCTGCAACCCCCTCGGATAAAGATTATGGTGAAAAGCCGCATTTAGCACCCGAATATCATCCCTGAATCCCCCCACAACGTGTGGAATCTTTGCATTCTTTGGGTTCGTGTACAACACGTTGTTAATCAGCCCATCATCAATTTTCTCGTCACGGGGATAATTCACTGACTCCGGAGACGGTCGCTCATACCCCAAGTACTTAGCAATCACGAAAGGATCAATCATAACATCCTTGCCCCCTACCTTAGAGGTAATCCTAGCAATGTTACTAGTTTCAAAACCCACCGGAGGGGTTTTCATGCTTTGGTAAAATTCAGTAACGCAAACGATATTATACCCCTCCAATCTACGAGTCCAGAAATTCATACCTTTGCTCCGAATGCGTTGAATTATCAAGTGATTGGTCCCAATGGATTTCGCCTTAACCTGCCTTTCATTCTTGAACCTCCGTCTCATCATTCCCTCCTTCCATTCAACCCGTTTATCAGCCTGAACCTGCTTCCCTGTTCTGCGAAGCCGTTTTCTGGACTTACGGCTGGAACTTCCAGCCACCGGCTCCTCGGAGCCTGAACTAGCCTGCTCCTCAACAATTTCCGGAGCAGGGGCTCCAGAACTCGCCCCTGTCTTTCCCTTTCCTTTCTCTCGAACCATGATCAAAGTATGGAGGAAAGAGAAAAATTTCGAATTTTTGGCTAGGGTTTGTGAAAAATCCGAAATTGGAGGGGTGGGGGTGATTTTCGGCTTGTAGAAAGGGCTTGTAGGTGTATGTATGCAAGAGATGGTAAGAAATTTCGAGTTTATGGAAGAAATTAAGAGGGGAATTCGAAATACCTTATGGAAGGAGAGAGAGAGAAAATTTCGGCCTTGATCTTGGACTTAGGGCTTGAAACTTGAAAACCCATTGGAATTTGTGGTAGAACCTTGGTATTTGATGGAGGGTTTGAGAGATTAGAGGGTGTTCATGGAAGATTGAGAGGGTTTTGGAGGATTTCGGTTGTTGGGGTGCCGAAATATGGAGGAGTAGAAAAAGAAAGAGCCGTGGGTTTTGAAAATAAAAAGGCAAGTTTGTGCCTTTTAAAATCCTGGAGCCTGTCTTTTTTTTTTTCCTTTGGTACCAAAACCTCAAAAATGAGGTACCAATACCGAGCCAACTGTCTTTCTCTGGATCGAAATGGTACCAATACCAAGTTTTTGAGCTATTGGTACCTTTTGCTGGTTTTCCGCAGAAACTACTTCCTTGGCCATTTCATGCTCCGACCACTTGAAACTCACCCGATACACCTCCCAAACACATTGCAAATTTGTAACACACCTTCCAAACACCCTCCGAACATCCGGATCCCTAGGTTAATGAGAAAAAACGTAGGACACGGACTAGGATACAAAATAGGACGATGGGACACATTTGTGGTTTAATCACTCAAAGAATGCCTCGTATCACTTCCTAAGTACGCCATAGATTCCGTAACGATTCAACATAGATATCTAACACAACTAGGCATGAACATGAGATTATGCACCTAAACTAAGAGTATTAGATAAAAATGACGGGATATGGATAAAACTTACTTAATAACACACTCAACACCTAGATCACTCATCTTTTAATCATGCAACGAGTTGTAATGTAGAGAAACACTCAAGATTACATCAAACTCTTGCCATTTAAGAACTTAATGAGCATGTGCCAAGTTGTGTTATACCAAAAATTTATGTACTACGGAAGGATTGCACTAATAAAAACGAAAATTTTTCTACCAAAACAATAAAAGCATATATATAGCATATATATATCTCTCCCCCCCAACTTAAAATGAGCTATGTCCTCATAGCATGGAGAACAACAGTATTGAGAGGGAAAGAACAAAAAAAATTGTACCTCCGAGGGAATGTCAACCCCCGTATACCTCGACCAAGTTGGAGGCTTTGGCATCACCGGCTCTTTTCGTCATCCGAACGGCTTCCAAGGTCAACTCCTTCGGTTCTTCCAATGGAACCACAGCTAGTCACACAGGATCATGGCCGGAGCTTTGTTGGACTAACAACCGCGACACGTAATCGCACCCATGCTTAGGGCTCCTGAATGCCGCAATCACTCCGACGGTAGATCCAATCCACCAAGGCTGGCGTGGTAGCACGTATACCCTGTAAAAGACTTAAGCCCGAACTACCTACTAAGAGCCAAATGACATTAGAATCGCCCGGCTCGTGTTATCCGGGCACCAACAAACATATATACAAAAGCAATATTAAAAACACCACCCGATTTTCACGCAATCTTACGAGTCATACTTTTCTTCCCGCGTCCCACCAAGTAGGCAAAACGTGGGTGGCTATACTAGACCGTCAAATTTGTTACATCACGCCCGAAGTAAAATTTACCGCTTGACCGCGCCAAGCAATGAAGCCCAGCGTTCCCTATGATCGAAACAAAGTGAGACAAAGCAGAGCCTAGCGCCCAAGCACGGGAATACTAAGTCGCACCCAAAGACCTAAATTGCCCCCGATAGGGACTTATCTGGTGAGCATGGGTCATTAACGGCAAACTACCACAAAGGAGGACTAATAAAAGTCCGATACAATGATGCATTGATGAAATCTCATGATTTGAAAAACCAACACGAAAAGAACACACAAATATGTACAAGCACGAAACATTGCCCTTACTAACCGGAGCTGGGCACACGATCCTTATTTTAGTAGCGGCGTGCGGAGCTACAAACCCAAGTCAATGGTGGGTACCCCCTACCTGGGGGCCGGGTCCGACAAACAGTTAAGTTCAGCGGTTACGCTTTCGCTCCCCGTGCAAAAATAGATCACGAAATTAATTTAAACAACAAGGTCAACCGGATATACCGGATCGACCAACGCCTCCTCAACTTCCTCAACCGGGAAATTTTCCAAGAATGGCTTAAGCCGTTGCCCATTGACCTTAAAAACATGTCCATTAACGGGATTCGCAACCTCAACGGCACCATGAGGGAAAATCGTATGCACTACATAAGGACCTATCCAACGAGAACGCAACTTGCCCGGAAAAAGATGAAGTTTTGAGTTATAAAGTAAAACCTTTTGACCAACTTCAAAATTTTTCCTTTGAATGTTCCTATCATGGAAATCCTTAACCTTAGACTTGTAGATGTTAGTATGGTCATATGCATCCCTACGGATTTCTTCGAGTTCATTCAATTGGAGTTTGCGGTGAACTCCGGCGTCGGGCAAACGATAGTTCAATTGCTTAATTGCCCAATACGCCTTATGCTCTAACTCCACCGGAAGGTGGCATGCCTTACCATATACAAGCCGGTAGGGCGAAGCGCCCAAAACCGTCTTGTATGCGGTACGATACGCCCAAAGAGCATCAGTCAACCTTAAAGACCAATCCTTCCGATTTGGATTTACCGTTTTCTCAAGAATGCGTTTTACCTCACGGTTGGCGAGCTCGGCTTGACCGTTGGTTTGGGGATGATATGCGAGGGAGACCTTGTGCGTTATGCCATATTTCTTCATCAACGCGGTGAATGGCCGGTTGCAAAAATGAGATCCTTGGTCGCTAATAATGGCACGAGGGACACCAAAACGCGATAAGATATTCTCCTTCAGAAATTCCAGCACGACCTTGTGATCATTAGTACGAGTAGCAATGGCCTCCACCCATCTGGACACATAATCAACCGCCAACAGGATGTACAGATTGCCAAACGACATCGGGAATGGACCCATAAAGTCGATACCCCAACAATCAAAAACTTCAACAACAAGGAACTTTGCTTGCGGCATCTCATCCCGTCGGGTCACTTTACCCAATTGCTGGCAGCGGTCACAAGTCTTGCAAAAGGCATAAGCGTCGTGGTTCAGAGTAGGCCAGTAAAAGCCGCATTGAAGTATCTTAGCTTTGGTTTTGCTTGCAGAAAAATGACCGCCACACGCTTCCGAATGGCAAAATTTAAGAATCCCGCTTTGGTCAGAATCAGGAACACACCGGCGGATGATCTGGTCGGGGCAGTACTTGAACAAGTATGGATCATCATAAGAGAAGTGCTTCACTTCTGACAAAAACCGCCGACGCTCATGAGAAGACCAATGCGTTGGGATCAAGCCCGTAACCAAGTAGTTAACGATGTCGGCAAACCACGGGGCCGTTGATAGACCGAGAAGTTGCTCATCGGGGAAAGTGTCTCCAATGGGGATATGTGTAGTGCGATCCGTGAACTCCACACGCGACAGATGGTCGGCTACCACATTTTCCACCCCCTTTTTGTCTTTGATAGTGATGTCAAACTCTTGCAAAAGGAGGATCCACCGAATTAAACGTGCCTTTGCATCCTGCTTGGTAAAGAGATATTTGAGTGCTGAGTGGTCAGTGTAAATTGTGATCGGAGCACCAACAAGATAAGACCGAAATTTATCGAGAGCAAACACTACGGCAAGAAGCTCCTTCTCTGTAGTAGAGTAGTTTATTTGAGCATCATTCAGCGTTTTGCTCGCATAATAAATCACCCATGGGTGCTTGTCCTTCCTTTGGCCAAGAACGGCCCCGACGGCATAGTCGCTTGCATCGCACATCAACTCAAAAGGTAGATTCCAATCGGGCGTTTGAACAATAGGAGGCGTGGTGAGGCTTGCCTTGAGCTTAACAAATGCCAGCTCACATTCAGCAGTCCATTCAAAGGGAACATCTTTGGATAAGAGATGGCAAAGTGGCCTCGAAATTGCGCTGAAATCCTTGATAAATCGCCGATAGAAACCAGCATGGCCAAGAAATGAGCGAATGTCTTTGACGCACTTTGGGGTAGGGAGGTTTGAAATGAGATCAATTTTCGCTTTGTCTACCTCAATACCCTTTTCCGATACGATATGCCCTAGCACAATCCCTTGAGTGACCATGAAATGGCACTTTTCCCAATTGAGGACCAAATTCTTCTCTTCGCATCTTGTCAAGACCTTCTCCAAGTTGGCAAGACAAGACTCAAACGAGTCACCAAACACGGAGAAATCATCCATGAAAACTTCCACAATTTTTTCAACCATATCACTGAAAATTCCCATCATACACCGGGAAAAGGTGCCGGGAGCATTACACAAGCCGAATGGCATGCGTCTATAAGCAAAGGTCCCGAATGGGCATGTAAATGTTGTTTTCTCTTGGTCTGACAAAGCCACCTCGATTTGGTTATAACCCGAATACCCGTCAAGGAAACAATAGAAAGCATGCCCGGCTACTCTCTCCAAGATTTGATCAATGAAGGGAAGAGGGAAGTGATCCTTTCGCGTGCTGGCATTTAGCTTACGATAGTCGATACATACTCGCCACCCGGTGACCATACGAGTCGGAATGAGCTCCCCTTTGTCATTTTCCACAACGGTCACCCCGGCCTTCTTAGGAACAACTTGTATGGGACTTACCCACTTAGAATCGGCGATGGGGTAGATAATCCCAACATCTAGCAATTTAAGGATTTCCGCCCGGACAACATCTTTCATGATTGGGTTGAGCCGGCGTTGAGGTTGGCGTGATGGTTTGACATCCTCCTCCAAATAAATGTGATGAGAACATAAAGAGGGAGATATGCCTTGAATGTCCGCAATAGTCCATCCAATAGCTTTCTTGTGCCTCCTCAAAAGTGCCAACAATCCTTCTTCTTGGAGTTGCGTAAGGGAGGATGAAATGACCACTGGGAAGGTGTTGTTCTCGCCTAGGAATGCATATTTCAGAGTGGCTGGTAGTGCTTTCAACTCAAGAGTAGGTGGTTCAATACTAGATGGTACCGTTTTCCGCTCAAGAGGAGGCAACTCTTCAAACTTCGGGGACCACGATACAACTCCGTCAATTTCCTCATCACCCTCTTCACCATTAAGCAAGGAAAACAGAGACTCCATTTCATCAGATTCCAGAAAAGCGGTTTCTTCAGAGGTAAGAGCTACCTCCAAAGAATCCTTGAACAAGAATTCATCTACATGCTCCTGCACCAATGTATCCACAAGATTGACATTTTGACACTCATCGTCATCACCCATTTGGCTTCCGACATTAAACATATTGACCTCCATCTTCATGTTTCCGAAAGACATGTTCAACAATCCATTCCGGCAACTGATAACTGCATCCGAGGTTGCTAAGAACGGCCGACCAAGGATTACGGGAGTGGACAACGGAGAGGAAGATGACGGGCAAGTGTCCAAGACAATAAAGTCGACAGGATACACAAATTGATCAACTTGGACCAATACATCTTCCACCACGCCGCGAGGGATCCGAACACTCCTATCTGCCAATTGTAGAGTAACTCGAGTGGGTTTCATCTCCCCCAAACCAAGTTCTTGGTATACCGAGTACGGTAGCAAATTCACGCTTGCCCCTAAATCCAAAAGAGCTTGCTCCACTCTCTTTCCCCCAATGGTAATTGCAATTGTAGGACATCCAGGGTCTTTGTACTTAGGTGCAATTTCGGTTTGGAAAATTTGGCTAACTTGCTCGGTAAGAAGCACCTTCTTGTGCACATTAAGCTTATGCTTCTGGGTGCATAGATCTTTCAAGAACTTAGCATAGGAAGGAATTTGCTTTATGGCATCCATCAAAGGGATATTGACATTGACCTTCTTAAACACATCCAATATATCGGCCTCCTTGGATGGAGGGATCGGCTTTTTCAATCGAGAAGGATATGGTGCAGGCACAGGAGGTATTTGTTGGCTTGGAGTGGTATTGGTATCCGTTGGAGCTTGCACGGGAGATTCCCCGTCTTCCTCTAGAGTTGGCTCGGGAGATTCCCCGAGTGTTGGCGAGTTTGTAGAAATTGGAGGTGGCACTAAAACGGGTGTAACTGGCGGGTTAACAACAAGATTATCAATAGCTTTCCCACTCCGTAGAGTAATAATTGCTTGAGCTTGCTCGGGCGGGGGTACGGATGAGCTGCCAATAAGAAGCTGGCCTTGTGGGTTGGCTTGTGGCTGAGTCGGAAACTTACCCCTTTCTTGTTGAAGCAACCCGATGGATGTTGTCAACTTTCCCATTTGATTCTTCAATTCCCCCATCATTTGCGTGTTATTCTCATTGTAATTCGCTTGAGCATTCATGAAGGATTGCAAGGTGTCCTCTAATGATCGCCTTGGCGGGGGTTGAAATTGATTAGAACCTTGAAACGGGCCGGACGGTACAAAACCTGGCGGTCCTTGTGGAAAACGAGGCTGTCCTTGGCTTTGAGCAGGCCGCCAAGGCTGCATTTGAGAACTAGGAGGAGCTTGAGAGGGTCCTCCTTCAATCTGGTTGTTCCAACGGAATCCCGGATGTTGCCTTTGACCTTGGTTGAAGTTTTGGGGAAAAGACTCAAACCGTTGGTTTACCGCGCTGACTTCTTCAATTGGAAGATTTAGGTTGCCATAGTGCTGCTTGAGGGTGGAGATAGATGGACAGTTGTCTGTTGAATGGCCCGTCATCTCACATATAACACAGAATTCTTCCACTGCTTTCACTGTTTTGACATCCTTCACTCCTTTCAACTCCAATTTTTCTAGCTTTTGTGCCAATTGCTCCATTCGAGTTTCTATGGCTTGATGCTCATTGATCGAGAACTTCCCTGAACCTCCGGGGCCTTGGTTAGCCATAGCTCTGTCGCCGACATCCTCATAACTCCATGTCAAAGATTTCTTGGCCACTTCATCTAAGTATTCCCAGCCATCATCAGGAGATTTATTCATGAACCCCCCGGTACACATGGTGTCTAGCAACTGCTTGCTTTGTTGTGAACATCCCAAATGGAAGTAATGGATCAACTGATACAAGGCAAAGTTGTGGTGAGGGACCGCCGAAAGCAAGTCCTTATAACGCTCCCAATATTGGTGGAAAGCTTCTCCCTCGCGCTGTTTGAAGGTTTGGATTTGGTCCATCAAAAGCTTTGTTCGGCTCGCCGGAAAGAACTTTTTGTGGAAAATATCTTGCACCTCCTCCCATGTGGTCAACGACTGAGGCTTCAAAGAGTGAAACCATGTCTTGGCCTTGTCCTTCAAAGTGAACGGGAAAAGCCTCAGGCGTGCTTGGTTGAGATGTGCATCCACCGTTACCAAAGATTGAAGGGTTTCCTCAAATTCCCGGATATGTTGATATGGATCCTCGCGCTCCATACCATGGAAAAATGGGATGCAGCGGTGATAGTCAGATTTGAACACGAATGTATTTGCAGCCGTGGTGGGGCGTGGAAACACTATGGGAGACCGTTGAGTGACCCTTTCCGGATTCAAATAGTCTTTGAGAGTCCTTACCGGAGGAACTTCCTCATCTGCCATTGATTTTCTGGATGGAGAATATGGCCTAGAATAACTGCTTGGGGGAGAGTATGCTCGTAGAGTGCCGGTTCGTATGCCAGGAGGAGAACTAGACCGATGCAGACGGTTTGAACGAGGACTCCGATATACCCGAGGCCCTCGATACACAACAAGCATAAACCTTGGTTGCGAGCAATTCAGAACCAAGTAACCGCCCTGAAAAAGGGAAAACAGACTGGAGGGGCTATGCCGCCACCTCTCTCTCAAGACAATTCCGAGGGGCTATGCCGCCACCTCGATATGTAGTAATGTGCAATAAGAGAAAAGAAAAGAAAAGAAAAGACAGTGAATACTAGAACTAGTTTCGTTACACCTCAAGTTGATAGTATGATCGGTTAGAGGTTTCCACTAGCGCTAGTAGACAAAGCACAAAGGTAAAAGAAATGGAATACTTACAATGGTTTGTCGAACCTCCCAATAAGCTATATAGAAAGAATCCCCGGCAACGGCGCCAAAATATGCTTCGACCACAACCTAACCGTTGAAAAGGTTGATTTACCCCGAGC
>BPLS01029287.1:0-13094 GCA_019656275.1 Rhododendron kiyosumense | reverse complement strand
TCTGCGGGTCGTCATAAGAGCTTTGCTGTTGTCCAATCTTGGCTGTCATCATGATTTGTCTTCGAAAGTCGTTGGCACTGATTCTTTCCCTTGACTCTAGGGAAACGTGAGTTCACAACCTAATTATGGAAACTTGTTTATATCGGGTTTGCAAGGCTCCGTTTCAGAACACTAAGTTTCACTCAACTATAATAAGTCTCACTCCCTGATTACAGTTGAATTCCAAAAAGGACATAGGGCTTCCGCAATGTTTGAAAAAAGACACACATCATATAGTAGTTTCAACCTAAAATTGGTAAGATTTTGTATCTAATAGGAGTTGTGAATCTTGTGTTGCATTGATGTCAAAGATGTCAATTTCGTGATACTAATCTTTACAGTTAAAGGGAATTTGTATGTTCTGCTTGCTTCTTGAAAAACCTGTAAGAATCCTTGGTACTTTATACCTGCTTGTGAAAAATAATTAATTTTGAGAATTGTTGCTTCGTAATGTCTTCTTCTTATTTACTCTGTAATTTCTTGTGTTGAGTTTTTTGTGTTTCATGTGTAACCCACTACCACTACTACCAGTGGGTGGCATGGAGGAAGAAGCACTACACCTAGGAATCAAGTTAATCAACAATGCGAAAACTTTGTTATAACTTACCCCCCTTCCTTATTTGACTCGGAGTCGGGACTAACAAGAATGGTTGTGACCACAAACATCCATCTCGTTCGCATTTTGGAGACCAGCACAAAAACAGTGCTTTACCCCATGTCAAGTCAGCTGTTGCGCCTCAATGCATTTCAGGGAGAACCAGCTAGCTCTAGGTTCGAGTGGCATTTCTCCCCTAACCAGTAACCACAACTCATCCGCTGAGAAGATCAGTCGGTTCGGACCTCCACTTAGTTTCAGCTTCATCCTGGAAATGGATAGATCACCCTGGTACTTATCATTGTGTGGCTCTTTCACATAAGATGTCTGAGATAACTTAAACTCACAATGAGTGAATATGCTCCATGCTTTTTGCAAAAATTCTTCATCAAGACAATAATTATTCCCATATGTAAAAGATAAAACATGCCAAAAGCAATCATTCCTTCCTTCAACCCAAAACAAGCACTCTTTCTCACAAATAAAGACATATCTGGAAACAAGGCTAATAATGTACACACCAACAAAGTCCATAATTTACTAATTGATTTCTACTTACAAAAATACACAAAGATAAGTTTTTTAATGCAAGATAGAAGACCAAAAAGGATAGAACTTTGACACATTTGAGACCTAGAAACGGATTGGAGACCCATACCTGCGTTGACACAAGAACATCGTAGGTGACGGCGTAATCCTTGAGCTGGTTTAGCACATCGAGGCATCGATCAACCTCAGGCCCACAGGACGACGACGCTCTGCCCACCGCCGCAGTGTCCGCAGCCTTCTTCGCTGCTTCGAACAACTTCACCAGCTCTCTCTCCATCTATTTTCAAGACACGAAAACAACAAATCAAACACATGCATACATACATACGTAGCGGACACAGGATTTGCCTCACATGGGCACATTATACTAATAACCTTAAGCAAAAATCGAAATTAAGCTCACAAACTATGGAAAATTGAATTGTAAATTTTATTCATTGGATAAATAAAAATCAAGTGAAGAAATGAAGGCCTAATTTTCCCAAACAATAAACAGTCCTAAATTATGTGCCCTCAAATTAAAAGTTCTTTCAATAAAATGTTACTGGGTAGCCCCAAATTTAATTGATGATTGGTGAGGAAAACGGCGAGGTGACGGGTGACAACCACATAGACAAGTGACCAGCAACGATAAAGTAAATCAAGTGTCAAGCAAGTTCTCCCCATCGAGTTTTCTGCATGGGTTTCTCGTTCTCCCACCCATTTTTCCCAAAAAACCACACATTTTTTATAAAAAATAAACTATAAAAAATTTCTTTTTAAAAAAATGAGGTGGGATCACGTGACCCACGTGCCTCTTACTTAGTCTGCCCCTACGTACGTACGTATGATATATGTATCTTGGCAGAAGCCTGGAAAGACACTGCTTTAGCTCGCACCAAAAAGGGGTCCTAAATAAAGGTGTGATTCACTCATGGTGTGCGGTTCCAAAAATCCACATACCCGCATTAGAGTGTTTATTTACTTAAACCCAAACAGAATGTGTTTAAGCATTGTCCATAAGAACAGCAAAACAAGAGAGCGAGAGAGATCCAAAAATCCACATACCCGCATGAGAGTGTTTATTTACTTAGGCCCCGGTTGATAAAGCTCTTGGGAGATGAGATTAAATTACTATGCCGAAGGTATTAACAATAGTGCGTTTGGTTTCCAAAATTGGTTCGGATTCGTAGTCTGTTGGGATAACCAATCCAGCTTTTAGGGGGTATTAGTAATACCCCATGGAACTTGGTATTCATATTCCGAACCCAACCCCTTCTCATTACTAATTTCTTCTGTCAATCAAATCCCATCGTCTAATCCAATCTCAAACAAACATGATATTAATAATCTCATCATCTAATCATCCCTCAAACAAACATACTCATTACTAATTCCATCTCCTTACGAATCCCAATCCTAATTCCATCTCCTTACGAATCCCATCCATCTATCACTGTTATCAAACGGGTTAACAGCAAACCAAGAGAGAGACAGATCCAAAAATCCACATACCCGCATGAGAGTGTTTATTTACTTAAACCCACAGAATGTGTTTAAGCATTGTCCAGAAGAACAGCAAACAGAGAGAGAGAGAGAGAGAGAGAGAAGCGGGTACCTGTTGGTATTTCGGCTGACCGGCTGACTGCGGTTTCTGGTCTGACAGGAATTGGATATATCTTGCAAAAATTACACACAGAAAACCCTTAGAATTCCTTTTTTATCCAGAAAACCCTAGAATTCCTTTTTTATCCAGAAAACCCTAGAATTGATCTCCTTTTTTTATGGGGAATTTATTATGGGAATTTAAATAGATGTCCGGCCCTACATATTACATAGATACTTAAGTCCATATTTTAGTGAGTTTTTTTTTTGGATAAACTCATCTTATCTTAATGAGTTTGAAAACTTATTTTTCCATTCTCAAATTCAAATTCAAAAACACCCCAGATTACCCTTTCTCTCTCCTAATCCTTCAAATCATTCTCTCTCCATTTTCTAGTTTATCTCACCCTCTTTCTCCAATCTTTTAAATTTTCTTTTCTCCTAATCTTTTCTCTCAATTTTCTCTCCCCTACAATCTAAGTACAAAATTTAAAATAAAACTATTATTTTCTCTCAATTTTTCTTTTTCCTAAAATCTAAATATTTCATAATCTAATTTTTATGATATATTTATGCAATTCATGATTTTTTTCCCTTAAACCTACCAATACCATGATTTATTAAAATATACCAACTTCATGACATATTCCAACAATTATTCATGATCTATTTCATCAATTATTTCATGAAAAATCAAGATTCAACAAATCTTATTCGTTAGCGAAAAAAAGATAATTGATAGATTACTAATATGAAACTAGTGAGTTCAAATATGAGAAGTTTCATGAACATGATAAATTTCGTAGGACATGGAAATTTCAAACATGATAACAAGTGAGTTCAAACATAAATTTAAAATACAACTCCAAACACAACTACATACACAGCCGTTCGATGCACATTTTCATTCACAATTATTTTCGGAGTTGTGTTTATACACAATTGTATGCAGTATCTTACCAAGATACCAAAAGAAAAGTGATGATGACGGAGTTTGCCACAGACACGACAGCAAGTTTGATAGTTCCGACATGTCCAGCAAAGACTTGGATGATTGTGCCGAGGGAGTATTGGCAGACGGTTGTGAAGATCACCAGATCGGCGAGGTACCAAAGCTTCTTAGACTCCAACGAAAACTCTCGGAAGAAATCTTTGACACTTTCGATGGGCTAGATGTCCATATGCTTCATCTGCGATGAATGATGATGAAGTGAGCGAAGTGCTTGATTTTGTCATTAGGTATTTACACCGGGGGAGAGAAGTGACTGTGTGCTACTGGTCAACTCATTTATTAGAGAGATCTAATTCAAATACTCCATTTTTTTTAAAGGAAACTATATTATCTCTTTAACCAAATCCCACATTTAAGAAACTTTATTATCTCTCTAACAAGTTAAGGGGTGCCATTAGTAAAAGCTTGATGTATATTAGTTCTCTTCTACTAAGGACCCTTTAACTCGCTAAGTTAAGAACCTCACGGCTCGTTTGAATGTGGGGATAGAATTGGGGCTATTAGTTAGTAAGGGGGATAAGAAAGTAGGAGGTATTAGTTAATAAAAAATTGCCCACATTGATATGATATTTATGGAGGGGAAATTAAATAGTAGGTTGTTTGGATGAAGTATTAGAGAAGGGGGATTAAATAGTATTTAATTTGGATGGAGGATTAATCGGGGGTATAAGGAAGGGTAGATGATGTAAAATGCTGTCAAATGATCCTTTTGCCCTTGTGCAGTGTTAAGTTAGATTATTGATTACAATAAATATAAAATTGTAAAAATTAATTACTTTTTCATAATTATGCAATAATAATTTAATAAGTAATAACAATTAAAATTCATTTTTTTAAAGTTTTTTTTATAATAATTTCGTGTGTTTTTAAGTGTGGATGAATATGGTTGTATGGAACACATGGGCAGTGATTGTAGTGCCCCAAAACTGTGTCGTTTTGGGGCTGAAAGGGATAGAGAAAGAAAAAAAAAGCTGCAAAAGGCTTGGTTTGGGAGAAGGCTAAGCAAAAAAATTAAGTGTTCCAAATTTCAATTCGTTTGAATCGGTGGGAAATATTTTGTTTTTCTTATCATCTAATTCTAAAGGGATTTTGACTATATGGCTCTCGTTGATTAGCTCTAAGAAAGTAGTAGAACCAAATATTTCTTGGGACTAACTAACGAGAGTCCTGAAGTCAAAAAATAATTATAACCTTTTAGGATAAAATGATCAAAGAAATAAGATTTTCGTACTAGTTCAAACGGATTGAAAATTAGAGCACTTAATTTTTAACCATATTTTTAATATATAAACTGTCTAAAAAGGTTGAAAAATTAAGTGTTTTAATTTTCAATCTGTTTGAATCAGCGCGAAAGTCCTATTTCTCTGATCATTTTATCCTAAAGGTCATAATTAATTTTTGGCTCTAGGTGTAACGCCCGGATTTTCGGACACGTTAATTAAAACATTTTCAACTGATTTAATAATTCATAAAATTAATATATGAGAAATAAAATTTTATTAAACAGAGTTTAGCATCGGAAATCCCAAATATCAAATTCAAACCTACTTAATTGTCTTACAAACCAACAAAATAAAATAGAGTTCAACAATTGTGATAACACTTATGGAAAATTTAATTAAAAGTACGTCAAATTAATGGAGCTTCTAAGAGTAGGGCATCCAAGGCCAAACAAACTCCCCTTCCCCAGCTGGAAGGTCTTCACTTTGGTACTGACCGTCTTGCTGTGGATTCTGCTCTTCGGTCACTTGATTACCTGGCATGAAACGCCAGTCCAACGGCACTATAATGAGTTTTGAAACTCAGTAGATAATCTCAACCCTACTAACCTCTTCCCTTACAATTAGCAGTTCAACAATACAATAATTCATAATACACAGAAGGTATAGATTTACAGTGTATCATCATTTTCTTTACTATCCATCGACTTACATGAAATCTAAGGATCCTCTCCACAAGGTCCTTTCCTCCCACATCCACCAACTTTGACCGTCCCATGGAATAACTCTTCCTTTATTTGTCCTGCACCAGGGTTCTAAGCGAATGCTACCAAATTATGTTTCCAGTCCGGATTCGCTTATAACCATAATAAAGGAACAGCTCACCATGACAACTCAGCATTAGGGGTCGCACTATCTTATTGCCAGGATCCTTTACCGTCTCCCAACTCTACACACTGGTACTATACCGTATTCAGGGACTCTTTACCGTTTCCCAAAATACTGTACCTGAAGTCCTTTACCGTACTTCACACACACTGGGTACTGTACCGTATTTAGGATCCTTTACCGTATCCTAAATACTGTACCCGGAGTCCTTTACCATCCTCCACACACACACTGGGTACTGTACCGTATTTAGGATCCTTTACCGTATCCCAAATATTGTACCCGGAGTCCTTTACCGTCCTCCACACACACACTGGGTACTGTACTGTATTTAGGATCCTTTACCATATCCCAAAAATTGTACCCGGAGTCCTTTACCGTCCTCCACACACACACTGGGTACTGTACCGTATTTAAGATCCTTTACCGTATCCCAAATACTGTACCCGGAGTCCTTTACCATCCTCCAACAACCTCAATCAACTTTATCATTTTATCCTTTACTTAAACATCGTCTATGTGGATCACTACTCGTAACCACCCAGGAATCTAGGTCCATTCTAGCCAATACAACAACAAGAAATCCATAAACAGCAATATCAATAACAAAATATATTTCAATATAAAACCAAGCATGACAATTCATGTGGTGCACGTAAGTAAAACACATAGAGTTTTATGATTGGACCGATGCCTTTAAGGTTTGTTGAACAAGTAAATTAGTTTTAGTTTATTTAACTAAACCATCTATTAATTTATTAATATATTAGGAACACATAATATCACAAGAACATTCTTCGCAGTAAATCGTAATTCCTAGTAACTTGTTTCATGAGTCAGGGGTCAATTTAATAAAAGGAAAATCTAATAATCCAATAATAACAAATTCCAGGGCCGAAGTATATACTTCTATAACTCGGGGGGGCTATATGTCATGTTATCATTTAAAATTCAAAACCCAGTGCGTTTCTTTTGCACTATTCATTGCCGAGAACCAGAGAATCAATTGGTTCAGACCGTGCGTCGTTTAGATCGATTTCTTCCCCTCGGAACATTTAAACCAATATGTAAATATTTAATATACTTAGGATCTAATTTTTAGTACAAACCAAACACAGGGGATAAACTGTAATTTCTGATGGGTGGGTTCAGGATGACGTCAGTCATCTTCATCCTGGTTATTGTACGCAGGTATATATATAACACGTATATAAATATATGGTTTAATCCGGAACTTTGACCGGGTTGTGTGATCAATCCCGACATCGAAAATGGGCTTATTATACCTTTCCGGAATCGGCTCGACGAAACGAACAAGATGAACGGATCAGATTTTCCATATGAATAGTTTCACAAAAACGCAGATCTGAACCGAAAACGAAAATCTTAAATTTTCTCAACTTACAACACACGGGTTTGTTTCTTTTCAATTCCTATCATTACAACTAATGTAATAGCACATTTATATATGTAGGAGGAAGTAGAGAAGGGATTGTTCTACCTTTCTTCCGGCTGATAAGCAAGTAACGGAATTGATAGAAGAAGAAAAGGAAAAACGAAAATTGGAGAAGACGAAGAGCGGGATGGCTTCCGAACTGCCTTGCGTTTTTATTTTAGGAACCTCGGGATATGAATTTGTATATGGAAGTGATAGAGATATAGAGTGCAATTGTAGAAGTAGTAGGAGTGTGGAGTGATAAGAGTGAATGTGATGGAGTGTGAGAGGGAAGTGAAAGAAGAGAGAAATTTTGGAGAGATAAGGGAGAGGGGCTGCCGAGAGGATGACTACACAAGCCAATATTCGTGGGCTACTGTTGGGTTTCAAAATCCCAATGTATGTGGACAACTAATGTATGTGAACAAGTATGAATAACAACGGAAAAGAAATAAAAAAAAAAAAGAAATGGATAACTATTATTCAAGTTAGTATTGTCTACAATTGCTATGACTAATAAAATTATACACCTAAATCTGCTTTTATATTAAGTAACCTAATTAATTAATGAACTAGGACTTAACATCTCATTCTTTTTTTTTTAATTAAAAAAAAAAGTTAGGAATGTTACAATAAGGCCTTAGTTATATACAACACTGATTTTTGTTATACTTGTAATGGTCGGTTATGCCAAAAATTACACTGTCTCCAAAATAACCGAGGACACCATAGCATCATCCCTAAATCTTGTAATTGGAAAAAAAGAGTAGGTTAAAGGATTAAAAGCCCCAGCAGCTCCTCACTTTGAGTTTAAAGAGATATACAGAGAATGGTGGTCACTTTAGACACTAAAATTTTGGTATGATTAGGTTGTTTGGCCTAACAAGTTAAATGATTTACTTTTTTGTTCTTATTCAATTTGTTTTCATATTTGTTTGTATTTTGTCAAATTTTATCTATTATTGCTTCATTACGAGGAGAAGGAATTTAAAAAGTTAAAAATTACGACCGAAACCTAAATTTTTTGAATAAAGACAAAAATAAGCTAACAAGTCAATTTTTTTTATCTTCATTCAAAAAAATTTGGGTTTTGATCATAATTTTTTAATTCTTCTCATTATGATGAAGCAATAATCTATAAAAAGTTGACGAAAAACTAATAAATGCGAAAGAAATTTGAATAAGGACAAAAAATAAACTATTTGACTTTTTAGGCCATCCAATGAATTTGGGAAATAGATATCTTGATTAATTGAAGTCAAAAATGGTCAAAGCCTTCAAATGAATTTGGGTCCACCAGATAATTATGGGCTCAATCTATTTGAAATGCGGTTATGACAAAAAAAAAAAAAAGAAGGATGGGCTAACCAGAACGTGTTAGAAAGGGGATTGGGCTAGTCCCAAGACACGGCCCACCAAGTTAACCTTAAAGGAAGGGTCAAATATATGCTCCCTTCGGGCTTCGGCCGTCTTTTTTTTAGAGTCCAATATTATATTTTGGACTATCCCTATTTGAAAATTTACTGGCACCATAGCTAGTACTAAAAGAATTTATCGGCCGGTATTAGAAACGTGTTTAAAATTCCCGTTAAGGATTAATCAGGTTTTAATTTACGTTTAACTCTACTTACCTATGTGAAGTTACGTTAATATCCTTACACATCAAAACAGAAACGAACACACCTCTCTCTCTCGCTCATCTCATTCAAACTTCGCTCGTCTCATTCCACATCGCGCAAACTTCGGTCTCTCTGCCTGCCGGCGATTTCGTAGCGTCTGTTCTCGATTTTCTAGGGTTTGATCACGATTTAGGTAAACTCTCTCTCTCTCTCTCTCTCTCTCTCTCTCTCTCTCTCTTGTTGCGTGACATTAATTTTTTTTTGAAATCGATTTTTGAAAGCTAATACAAAAAAGCCTATTCTGATTCGATTTCATTGTTCTGTTTTGTTATCCAGTTGTTGTTGCTTCTGCGATGTATTTTCTGATCTGCATTCCAGGAGAGTTAATTGGGCCCGTGTAGATGATCTACTAATCTAGCTAATCTCTGATCGCGATTTAGGTAGGTAATCACACAGAGTCTCTGTCTCTCTCTCTCTTATTGCATGGCATTGATTTTTTTTTAAATCGATTTTTGAAAGCTAATACAAAAAAGCTTGTTCTGATTCACTTTCGTTGTTCTGTTTTGTTATCCTGCCATTTTCGCCATTTAACTAGTGCCTCTGAAACTAATAGTCGAGAAAATTGACAGTATCTAATGTGCTTAAACACAATTGACAGTATCTGATGTGCTTGAACACATTTGGTCTGATTCACTTTCATTGTTTTCCAGTGTTTTTGAAGAACAATATGGAGGATGCTGCTATATTGTTGTGCAGGCGAGCCGATAAAACTATTGCTATCATTTTGTCACAGAATTTGGATTTTCAGTCATTGGTTAGCAGGTTGTCTCACAAATGGAAGGATTTGACTCAAGGTTGCTTTGAAATATCTTATACGCTCGATGGTCATCCAAACTGTGATATTGACTGTGATGAAGATTTGATTGCTTTACGTACTTTAGCAAAGAAGTTTAGAATTGGTCGTATTGATGTTTTGATTCATGACTTGACTGGATCTAATACTAGTTTGAATGTTGGAGAGTGTGGTGATGGATCTAGTACTAGTTTTAATGTAGTAGGGTCTGGTGAGTTGATATCTGAAATTGACAATGGTTCTGAGATGACATTGTCATTATTTGATCAAGAAAAGAATCAGTTGAAGTCAGATGCTTGGCGCTTTGCGATTAAGGGAGTTAATCAGGTGTTTATTGGTGGTGCTTTTGCTTTCCGCGACTCTTTAAGCAAGTATTCGTTAGTTCATGGCTTTGAATACATTTATGCTAAGAATGATGCTGAGACTGTGAAAGCACGTTGTCGTACATTGCATTGCACATGGTTTGTGAAGGCCAAGGTAGAGAAGCCAAGTGGACTGTTTAGGATAAAAGAATTGATGAATGAGCATTCTTGTGGGGCTGCATCGTTGTCAACTAGTAGTTCTCGTAGTAGTTCCAGTTTGATAGGCAGAATATTTTCAGAAGCTATTCGGTTGAGTCCGTCGAACCGTCCAGTTGATGTTAGGAAGGAGTTGAAGAAAGACTATGGGGTAGATGTGACTTATCGAAGAGCATGGATGGGTGTTGAGAAAGCTAGAAGTTTTGTGTATGGGGATTATACAAAATCATTTTTCCTGCTTTGGAATTTTCTTGGCCGTTGTATATCCTTTTTTGCTCCATCAGCAGGAACACATCTGATATTTTGTACCCTATTAAATTAGGATGTGTGGCGGCTGCCTGCGAAGATGCTAAAGCAATGACTCAGGGAGATGACGTGGCAACTGAGATTGGTCAGGAGCATGATCATATCGCCGGTGAAGGTTGTTTTAACAATCATGCTCCTGTCAACTCTTGTAGAAACTCTTTCTCAGATAATGGTCCAAGCAAGGTTGATTCTTCACCACTATTGGATCTTTCCTTGAGGAGGTCTAATCCAAGTGGCTCTGTAAATCAAGTTAGTGATGGAAAGCCTACGTTGAACCATTCTGATGCATCGGCTTTCTCGCGGTGAGTTTTTATATCTGATAATTGCACACCCTTTGCATGCTTCGATAGTTTAATAGTAACTTCAGGTGATTATGTCGGAAGGCCACTAGTGTTTTGCAACTATAACCATCTTTTGTTTTGCCTCTGTCATGACCAAAATGGAGTCTTCTTCCATCTGATCTCTCCCGCATTATGAGGACTCCTTATAATGAAAAAAAAAACCCTTTGTTCTTTTTTTGGTTGTGGTTTTCATTTTCTTTTGCAGAAAAGCCCTTTATTGGAAAAATAACCTTTTTTGGTTTTGATGCGACTTCCAACTGTTGGAAATTTTGTATTTGCTTTCTAATAGATTCCAATTTGCAATGCAGGTACATTAACAGGGCAGTGCAACCTCCACATTCATCAGTGACCATGTGTAATCAACAGAAAGACTACGGAACCAATACTGAGAGGCAATTTTCCCATCACACGCCAAATTATAGCTCTTACCTTAATGGTTTCTCACTAAGTTCTCAGCAAAATATACTCTCTGTGGCCACTAGTCAATCTGGACAAGCTGAAAGTGCGTTTCCTTGTCCTCAACGGAAAGTGTTTCCTGTCCCAGTGAAAGGTACAAGGTTTGACAATCTGTGCAACCTGTATGGTTCGTTCTGGGTTATTTAACACTGTTAATCAATATTGTGATATGACTTTCTCCTTTAATTAACAGTGTTAATTGCATTGCATTCTTCAGTTATTCTTCCTCACACACCAGTCATGCCCCTTTTCTTTGTTAAGGTTTTCTGTAGCTATTATTTTTCCCTAGCACCTGATTGTTACTCGCAAAGCGCAGAGGACAATGATTGGAACTCCGATTGAACACCGCACGCTTTTAACTCTTTCTTTCGAAAAGAAAGCTGGTCATTTAACACTAGTAATCAACATGGTCATATACCATTCTCAGTTTGATTAACAATGTTAACCCATTCTTTCGAAAAGAAAGCCGGTTATTTAACACTGTTAATCAATATTGTGATATAACTTTCTCTTTTAATTAACAGTGTTAAATACATACAGAATATATTTTTGCTGTTTTCTGGAACCCTGAAGAAGTACAAGGATACTCAGATTTATCTAATGTCGTGAATGTACATGAAAGTGAAAGTACTACTACTGATTTTGTAAATGGTCTTCATTTGTTAGGAATGCCTCTATAGTGTCAAGTGATCTACTTGGATTGTGTAACAAATTGTTACTACCAATCTAAATTTTTGCACAGTAGAAGAATCCTCAGTCATATAGGAGAGTATATTTGAAGAATTTTACTTGCACCATATATTGCTGAAGCATAGATAGAATTTCTTCTTGATATCTATGTGTGGCTTGGCTACTAGTAGTTTTATCTTTGTATACCTGCAGTACTAATCAACAGTAAACATTTACTAAGTGACGGATATGGATAAATTGTTACACTAGTTAGACTCACTAGGATCAAGAGGTACTTTTGAGCATCTCTAAAGGATATTGGCAATCAGGGATTTGAATATTATTTCGTGTGTTGAAGTTATCATAGCTCCTTATCATTTGCATGTGATGTATCATGTGCATTTGCAGCATTTCTGACACTAATTACTGGTCTCTATCATATTAATAGCCATTATGTGCTTGCATTTTGGTACAGTCAGCAGCAGTTCAGTCAGAGGAGAAAATTATGGAATATGGGCAATCGATTGTTGATGGAGATGTTGCTCAAGGTCAAATTCCCCGCCTTCTAGGTCTGTTCATACTTCCACTTACTATTTAGTTGGATAAAACAACGCGTCTTCTCTTGCCATGTTTCTTTTCCCCAATCTGGGGAATGTGTGATAATTTTGAAAACAGGAAGTCTACATAGACCAGGGTTAACCCTCATTCTTGCAAACTCAAGCCTTACTATAAGGGTTTTGGCAACAAGGAGCACCTTTCTTGAGAAAAACCTGAGTAAAACCTCACAGTTCCAAGGTACGTAGGGGCAGAAGACAGTCTACCTACAGTCTTCATTAAACTTCTCAAATTGTGGGTAAATAAAGGGCAAAAGACTGTTCTACCTAAAATCTCCAATTTCCATTAACCTTCTCAATTTTGGGGAAACAAAGGGGCCAAAGAGACTGTTCTGAATGGTACGGGTTTTGAGTCTGTCATCTCTTATATTGCTTTGAGCCTAAATATTTGGCTTG
>BPLS01029285.1:0-14780 GCA_019656275.1 Rhododendron kiyosumense | reverse complement strand
GACATCCTTTGGGTCAAATGGGTTCATACGTATGTTATCAAACACAATTGTATTTGGACTATGAACTTGCCTGGTGATTCTTCTTGGACAATGAGAAAGCTTTTTGGTCTGAGGAGAGTGGGTCATCAATATATCAAAGCTCAAATTGGGAATGGGGAGAATACTTTTTTGTGGCTGGATAATTGGCACAATCTTGTCCCTCTATTGCTCAAATATGGTGATGGTGTGTCTACTAATCTTGGTAGATCTCTTCATGCTAAGGTGTGTTCCATAATTCATAATGGAAGTTGGAGATGGCATTGAAGCAAATCTGCAATTGTTAGAGATATCATTGCTAAAACTGACCTTACTCTTTTACCTCATCTAGCAAATGAGGATTCTGTATTCTGGACTTTGTCTCCGTTAGGGTGTTACTCTGCAAAGTCTGCTTGGGACGCTCTTCGATCTTCTGTTTCTGAGGTTGGATGGTATCATTTGGTTTGGCACAAGAGGCATGTTCCGAGGTGGTCTTTTATTCAATGGGTGACTATTCTAGGGAAGTTGAATACTCGAGACAGGTTAATGGAGTGGGGGATTGTCCATGATCGTAGTTGTGTCTTATGTTTGGGGAGTGTTGAATTACATGCTCACTTGTTCTTCTCTTGCCATTTCTCCTCGCAAGTCTGGTTAGGGATCAGAGCCAAGTTGGGTTCTTTCACTCATGATTGGTCTCTTGCTTCTGAGGTCTCTTGGGGTTCTCATTCTTGCAAAAATGAATTTGTATGGGCTTCTTTGTTCAAGCTTTGCCTAGCTGCAGCTATTTTCTACATTTGGAGGGAGAGGAATGGACGTATATTTCAACAGATTGGGAATACTCCTGAGATAGTAATGCACCAAATTTTGGAAGACGTAAAGTCATGTGCTTGTTCATGGCGGCATGTTCCCAGGACAGGGGATAACCTCCATACTTGCATGTACTGGGAGATCCCAGATTTTATTTTTTTGTAGTTTCAGTTCCTTTGAGTGCCCCTTGGGTAGCCCTCTTGGTTTTTGCCTAGCTTTGTAGCCTAGGTTTGGTTGTATTCTGTTTGCAAGTTTTTCCCCTTTGCTTGTTTGTTGGGCTTCTGTCCCTTTTATAAAATTGCTTGGTTCCAAAAAAAGTCTAGGCTCCCAGTGTAAATAAGAAAACCTAATCTCACTAGGATTCTATTTTTTATTTCACTAATTATAATTCACCCCACTACAGAATTATAATTGCACTCCCGTCCTTATCTCAATTATATTACGAGCTCCATGATATTAAATACTTATTAATCTCCCCACGTTAAGATTATAGATACCCATTGAGTAAAATAAATTACTAACAAAAGGCCAGGTTAATATGACGACAAAAACTGTAACGACCCTAATCTTTATTAATAAAATTATAAGTTTTAATAAAAATTTCTTTTACTCGATTGTTTTATTTTATTTTAATTTATTTATTTATATATTTGAGTATTGATATTATTAAACAAATCCTAATTTATTAAATTTAGATTTGGGAGGCCTTAATATATATAGACAAACTCATACATGGAGTGAGAGAGCCAAATGGGATTTCTATCCAAGAACCTATCATATCATTGCATCACTCAAAACCTCTTTTACACCTTTTATCTCCTTTCATCACATCAATTTCGTGTGAGAGAAATTTTGAGACAGAGGGAAATCAGGGAAAAGAGAGAGGGAGTAAATGGCCGAGAGAGAGAGAGAGAGGGGGAGAGGAGGAACAAATTCGGTAAGAGAGGGAGAGAGAGGGATTTGATTTTCTGACACCCTATATTATCTCTACACCACCCCATGGAGAGACAGGGATTTTATCCCAAATACCATCATCACCTATGAGTTCCTTATTTCAAGGGAGTCTTGTCAACTCTATGGTAGAAGGGATATATATATATATTAGAGAGAGTGATACGGGAGAAAGAATCAAGAGGAATGGGGAGTTAATCTCTCTGACAATACCTACACCTACGCACCACAGTGCACTAGAAACACTATCCCCTCAATCATGGAAGAGGGAGAGATGAGTTGTACTCTTGGATTTTCATCATCACCACCTACATTATCTCCAAATCTAGCCATAAATTCTTATGAATCTATGCAAGAGAGAGAATCGAGAGTAGGAAGAAACAAGAGAAAGTCCTCGCCTATAAATACTTCGAGACCCAACCCACCAAACCACCCCATTCCTTTCCCCTTTTGGAAACTCCAGAGTGAGAGAAACAGAGAGAATCTGGCTGAGAGAGGGAGGGAAGGAGAGAAGAGGAATTATCTTGCCACCTCTAGTACCTTTTAGTCACCTCATCACCAACTTAAACCCATTCCAAATTTCTCTTATTTATTTTACTATTACTCTGTCAATCCAAAGACGAACAAAGTCACGTTGCCCACATTCGAACTGACATTTTTGTAGCCGCATCCACCACCAAGAAGTAAGCTAGAAACCTCCTATCCACTTACCTAAGTATGCCACCGTTATACTTTTCGTTAAACTATCAAAATTCGGCTTTTATGACAAATGCGTGTAAAAAAAAATTGGAACTGGAAATGACATTTTTGTCTAAAAATAAGGAAGGTTCTTAATTGGTTAAGTGCACTGCCATTTTGTTTAGTTTTAGAAAAGCATGATCTAGGAGTTAATTAGTGGAATTGGGACTTGCTGTTAATATAAAATAAACGTAGAAATAGATTACGAAAAGAAAAGAAGTCAACTACTTAAAAAAAAAAGAAAAGAAAAGAAACGTAGCATAGCAGTTATGTGAGAATTGCCCCTGAAATATTATATGCAAATGTTAATATCTCTCCGTACTAGGAAAGCTAGCATGATTTGGTAATTTAATGTCAAAGTATGACTTAGAATGGACATAATGGAATTGAAGTCTTTACTGTTAACAATTATGTAGCAAGATGAAATGCGTGTTATTGCATGCCGTTGACAGATTAGAAAAGCATGAAAAGTAGGATTTATTTGTTATCGCATGATTTGTTTGTAGCAAGCCTTGAAAGAATAATGTGTTCGGGGGAAAATGACGCATGCGTACGAGACACAAGAAATGAGAAAAATGATATTTCAAACGAAAAGAGCAAAAGAGAAATTTTGACATGTGTAAACCTGGGAGACCGGAACAGTGGAACCAGAGTTTGTGTGTGTGAGTAAACCTGGGAGACCGGAACAGTGGAACCTGGGAGACCGGAACAGTGGAACCAGAGTTTGGGTGTGTGAGTAAACCTGGGAGACCAGAACAGTGGAACCAGAGTTTGGGTGTGTGAGTAAACCTGGGAGACCGGAGCAGCGGAACCAGAGTTTGTAAATGCATGGTCAACCGTCATTCTGAAAGAGGGAGTAAATGGAACCGGTGCTAAAGGAAAAGATTTGATAAGGAGTAAAATTGACGTTTTGACACGAAATACAATACACTATTACGAATTTGACACTTGACACTTTCATTCGTACGATATCGTTAATAGTTGATTTTATTAAAAGTTCTGCTTGATGTCTGGTAAAGTACTTGATAATTTTGCTAAAGTATGAGACATAGAGGTAGGAGTTAGCTACTAAGCTTAAAAGCTCACGGTGTTACTTTTGTGGCCTGGGCATCTTATGCCAGACTTAGAAGGCGAACATGAGGCATACTATAATTTGAAGCAGTATAGAGCTGAGCTGAATATTGCTGAAGAAGACAACCACCCTGAAGAGTAGAAATTTCCCATAGTACCCCTCCGTATCCTTAAATAAATGTAGTCTTGATTTGAGAATAATTTGGAATGTAATGACTTATTATTCTACTTTTATTTATTAAATGTTAAGTTTGAATAAAATAGTTACTTCCTCTGTCCCTTATTTAGAGTCCAGTATTCCATTTTGGGTTGTCCCTTAATAAGTGTCCATTTTGTAAAGTTAGTGGGTAAAAGTTAGTACATTGTCTATTTTGTCCCTAAAAATAGATTCCATTTTGAAAAGTAAGTGAGTAAAAATGTAATGATGATGGTTAAGTAAGGAAAGTGGAGGAAAAAGTTGATGTGAAAGGTATAATGATGATGTCTTTTTAATAAGTTGAAGTTACGAAACAGGACAATTAAAAAGGGACGGAGGGAGTAATATTAATGTTCCCAAAAATTTGGGGTGTTACAAAGACGACGAACAAAACTAAAGCCAAAATCAAAACTTATCCCTAAAATGGAAATCATAACCTCAATCGACGGTTTTCTTTTTCTCTATACCATAACCAAAACTGTCAGTTATTGGTTCAGCTTGATTTTTCACCATAATCAACCAGACGAAAGGGGCAGAAAAAAATCAACACAAAGTGTATCCATCTTCCAAGCACAAACAACAAAGTCAACATAAATTTTTTCTTCCAAACACAAAGACACTACTCTAAGACTCACTCTCTCTCTGTCTCTCTGTCTCTCTCTCTCTTTAGAGAAAAATCGAAACCCTAGATCTTGATTGGGGGGTGTGCCTCCTTCCAATCTTCCCTCCTCGCCTCTCTCCTCTCTCCTCTCTCTCCTCCTGCGCTTCCGAGTTCCCCAGTCTTTGGGCGGCAGTGTTGATAAACGGCGAGGACTCCTCAATGTCGGTGTGGTCAGCATAAGGTGGTTCCCCTGCCCAGCATTTATTTCCCGGCATTTACCAAAAACCCTGGTAATTGTTCATAATACACAAGTGCTTGCCGCAGAAAGAAGCGGCCAATTTAAGTTTTTAACCTTTAGGGGTCGTTTGGATGGAGTATTAGCAAGGGGCATTAGTTATGCCCCCTTGTAAGGATGTGGGCCCAGGGCTAAGCCCTTGTTTGGGAAGCCAAATGGCTGCCGTATTATTTAGTCCCCGGCTCCAGCAATACCGGCCAAGGGGGCATCCGGGCGTATTAATTATGGATGGGGTTTGAGGTGGTATTAAGTTATAACCCCCCCCCCCCCCCCCACCCAATCCCCTTGAAATTGGTCAATTTTACCCCTCCTTATCCTCTGTCCCCAATCCCTTATTTGCTGGGTTTTTTGAGTTTAGCAGGAAAACAAAAGAAGAAGAAGAACAGAAAATCGGAGAGAGGAAAGATGAAGTTTTCCAAATTTTTAAAAAATATAGTTAAAAAATTAAGTGTTCCAAATTTTAATCCGTTTGAACGGGTGGAAAGATTTTAGTTTTCTGATTATTTTATCCTAAATGGTTATAATTCAATTTTGACTCGAGGGCTCTCGTTGATTAGTCCTAAGAAAGTTGTAGAATCAAATATCTTTTAGGGTTAATCAACGAGAGCCATAGAGTCAAAATTTAACTATGGCCATTTGAGATAAAATGACCAAAAAACTAAAATCTTTCCACCTGTTCAAACGGATTGAAATTTGGAACACTTAATTTTTCAACCTCTTTAGAACAGTTTATATATTAAAAATATGGTTAAAAAATAAAGTATTCCAAATTTCAATCCGTTTGAATGGGTGGAAAGATTTTAGTTTTTTGATCATTTTATCCTAAATGATCATAATTAAATTTTGACTCGAGGGCTCTCGTTTATTAGTCCTAAGAAAGTTGTAAAATTAAATATCTTTTAGGGCTAATCAACGAGAGCCATAGAGTCAAAATTTAATTATGGTCATCAAGGATAAAATGATAAAAAAACTAAAATCTTTTCACCCGTGCAAACGGATTGAAATTTGGAACATTTTATTTTTCAATCTCTTTAGACCAGTTTATATATTAAAAATATGGTTAAAAAATAAAGTATTCCAAATTTCAATCCATTTGAACGAGTGGAAAGATTTTAGTTTTTTGATCATTTTATCCTAAATGATCATAATTAAATTTTGACTCTAGAGCTCTCGTTGATTAGCCCTAAGAAAGTCATAGAATTAAATATCTCTTACGGCTAATCAACGAAAGCCATATAATCAAAATTTAATTATGGCCATTTAGGATAAAATGATCAGAAAACTAAAATCTTTTCATCCGTTCAAATGGATTGAAATTTGGAACACTTAATTTTTTTAAAAAACCGAATTTTATAAAAAAAAATTGTTTAATAATAATACTAAATTCGTTAATTTGTTAGTAGCTTGTGAAAGAATAATTAAATTTGCAATTATATATAAAACATAATACATAATGAATTTAGGGACTGCGCAAGAGTAAAAGGGTCATTTAACAATTTTTTACATCATTCACCCTTTCTTATACCCCTATTAATCCTTCATCCAAACGAAGTACTATTTAATCCCCCATCTCTAATACCTCATCCAAACAACATATTATTTAATCCCCCCTCCATAAACATCACATCAATGTGGGCCCTCCCTTATTAACTAATACCCCCTACTATCTTATCCCCCTTATTAACTAATACCCCCAATTCTTATCCCGCATCCAAACAGGCCGTTAAAGGTAAAACGACGTAGTTTTGGATTAGATGCCCAAAATTTTCCCCCACCCCATATTTTCCTATCCCGCGCTATATTTTTTCCCCTGCAAAACCCTATCTCCCTTCAATCTCTACCTCAGACGCCTCTCAACTCGTCCAGTGAAGTTTTCGACGCCGACGCCTCTTCAAGAAGTTGCAGACGTCATCGACGCCAACCAACCCAAGAAGTTTCCATTCCATTGTGCTCCTCTCATCTAGGGCTACGTCCTTTCGCCTCCTCTTGATGTGCGGCTCCCTCCTCTTCGTACGTTCCTCTCTCTCTCTCTCTCTGGTTGTATCTATATCTGTATCTCTCTTTTGTATTTATGCGAGGGAGTTGGGGTTTTGGGTTGGTGTCGCAGGGTCATTGGCTTCAACGGTGGTTGGGTTCAGAGGGAGGGGATTGGGTTACGGGTTGGGAAGGGGAACGGAATGTGGGTTGAAAAGATTTAGGGTTGCCGATAAAGAAATAAAATAAAATTTAGGGATTGTGATTAGGGGTTGGACAAGTTAGGGTTTGTGGTTAGGGATTGGATAGATTTAGGGATTTTTGGTTTTATTGTGGTTAAATCTGGGGCTTTTGTAAACATTGATTAACAGCTTTACACTCAACATCGGAGCTCTTGAATAAGGGCACTAGATTTCCTGTTTACTTCATGTTCTTACACTGGGTTTAGATTGTGCAACTAAGCGGTTTCTTACTCAGTTTTTTTAGAATGGGTTATGCTTCTGTTTCTACAAAGTATGTGATTTGATAATTTTCATGGTTTTACAGAAAGAGAAATAGGATACACCAAAAGAAAAAGGGTCCAAACCTGTCTTGTGGAGGCGGGAGTGTGGAGATCGTCGAAAGGAAAAATGAGAAATACTAAGATACCCACTAAGGTCAGAGTTGTGATCTTTTTTTAGAATACAATCTGCCTATCTTGTTATATTTACATATTTTGTTTGTTATGAAGCAAAGAACTTTACATAGTGGCCTCTGTTTGAAAACACTTGTTGATAGGCTAAATTCGGTTCAGGTTGGTGAGGTTATTGGTGATTTGGGAGTTGAGGATCCTGAACTTACTATCGAATTGTTTTATTTGCTTAAGAATGAGCATGGGTTGAGGAAGTGCTCACAACAGGTCCGTATACCTAGCTATCACTATAAGAAAAAGGGGTATTATTCTACTGTCTTTAGGTCACTTTCTAGTGAAATGTCCTTATGAATTTTGTTTGTTGTTATTGTATGACATTTGTTTCTCTTCTCTAAGTTATTATGTGCTTCAGTTATTTAAGGATAGAGCTTTGGTTTTTGTAGAATTGTGTGAATTTGGGAATATAACTCCCTATGCAAGTGAAAAATAGCGAGCTACGTGAACTCCCTAGTCCCTACACAATGTCCACATTGTAAGTGTCAATTGGGAAACTCTTTTTCCTCTTCTACATGATATGCTACAAGACATCAATTTTCTTTTTTCCTTTTTTAGGCTAGGCCCACTATGTATCGAATTGTGAAGGAGATGATTGACAAGATGGCTATGCAGTAAGTTTGTATTTGGTTATATTAGTTCTCATAACTATTTAGTACTTTGATGTTTCTTCCATAAGACTGTAATTTTTTGTATCAGTTTACTGCCTGTGGTGGCTTCGGTTATCATGTCGGTAACCGAGCCGCATACATGAATTAGCATCTCAGCAGGACTGGCCGAAGAGTGCCAATCTCCCCTGGTCCCTGGTATGGTATCTCACCTGGGACTGTGCTTCTGTTTCGGTGTTATCCGAGATATTGGATCGAGGCAGTTATGATGGATGGGGCCCTTGTCAGATTCGTCATAACAGCAATGATTTGGATCAGGTCATGTGCTCCGTAACCGTTTTATTCCCCCACGTCATGAATGACGTCGCCAGAAGCGGTTACCAGAGCGTGATCTCCACGCGTTGGCTTGAAGGCCAAGTAAACCTAGGTCTATAAATACGAAGGGGTGCTCACTGTGAGAGGTATGCCATTCTACCCTAATCTTCGACCTAACCCACTCTCCCTACATCTAACTTGATCGTTGGAGGGTCACTGGGCAATCTCAGCCCTAGTGACTTGTTGCAGGTCTCTTGACGGAGCAGGAAGGAACCCGCTGACGCGCGCTGTCTAGATCCTGATAATCCGAACCCCTACAATTGGCGACTCTGCTGGGGATTTAGCCAATCATTTCCACACCCGTTCCTTGCTCCTGAATCGAAGATGGTTGAAGTCGACGACGCACAACACGGCAGCGCAGCTCATGGGCTCGGTTCCCTCATGGACCACAACCCGGCCTCCGGCGGAGCCATTGCCCTTGGAAAGACCCATGTATCCGTCGGCCTGGGTGCTGGAGCCTCAACTCCTGACCCAGGCCCATCTTCCGAGCTCCACACCTACATCCGCCATCTCGAGCGGAAAATCGACGATCTCACAATGGTGGTGAAGCGCGACAAACACGTCCGGGACGAGTTGGCAGAGATCAAACACCTTCTCCAGATCTCCCCATCTCGTTCCTTCGGAAGTCGTGGCGGACGAAGGAGCCATCACAGCCCCCCTCGCAGCAACGAAGTCCTTCACCTGCTAGAGCATCGGTCCCGCCCCTCAATCAAGGATAGTCTCGAACCACCAAGGCCGGCGGAGGCCCTAGCTGCAAAGGACGCGACGCGCAGGGATCGCTCCCGTTCCCCCATCCAGCCTCGACGGAGACCATCCGCCTTCGAAAGGCTCGGTGGCGGAAGCGTCTCCGCCTCCTCCACCTACTCTGTCCGAGTGGGCAAAACAGGCCGAGAATCTACTCCTAGCCTCACAAGGGCAGCCAAGGGAGATGACGGCCTTGTGGAATTTCAAATCAGGGGGTATCGCGAGCGCCTGAAGAACTCCAGAGCCAAAAGCCCTATCATCTCGCACCCTGCAGGCGCCCATAGCAGAAGTCCAATCACGGAGCTCCTCGAGCCTTCGGCTCGAGATAGCTCCCGAAGGAATCGCCGTGTGCGTTCCCCCCAAAAGTCGGCCAGCGTCCAACCCAAGAGGAAGGAATACGACAGGCTGGACAAGCTTGTTCCCCCAAAGCGCACAGCGACTGAGCGTCCAAACGGTTTTGACCGTTCGATCCGACCTCATCGCGACGCACGGCTTACACGACTCACGACCTCCTCCTTCACAAGGGAGATCGACTCGGTCACCCCACCCAAAGGATTCACCCAGCCCAAGTTTGCTAAGTACGATGGCAAAACCGAGGCCTACACCCATCTCGTCCAGTACAAGCTCGTTATGTCGCTATTCCTCCGGAATGAGCCTTCGGATGATGCCTTCCTGTGCAAGGTGTTTCCTGCAAGCCTCGGCAACCTGGGCCTCACCTGGTTCAATCAACTCCCGGCTCGGTCGATTTCCTCGTTCGATTCCCTCTGTGACGCCTTCATGGCTCGGTTCGTCACAAGCAACAAGCACGAGAAAGAGATCGACTCCCTTTTGGCCCTCCGCAAGCGCAGTGATGAGACGCTCCGGCAGTACGCCGGCCGTTACTGGGAACTCTTTAACGAAATCGAGGGTTGCGACGGTGTCATCTCCGCACGTGGCTTCAAGTTGGGTCTCACCTCCCAGGACGAGCAAGTCTACGACGACCTCGCTCGCCATAAACCTAACTCCATGAAGGATCTTATGACTCATATCGAAGGTTGGTGTCAGCTCATCGAATCCAAGGCGGAGAGAGGCATCGGCAAGTCCACGAGTTCAAAGCCCCCAAATACCTCGGTATCCACACCGCTTTCCGCAAATGTCGCAACGCCGAAGAAACAGGTCAATAATATCAAGCAATCGCAGAGGAGAGGACCAAAGCCAAGTGACTTCAACGCTGAGAAAACAGTCTTCACCATTCCTATCTACCGCATCATCGACCAAGTAAAGGATCAACCCTTTTTCTCCTTCCCAAATCAAAAGCTCGGCACCGAAAATGGGAAGATCAAGAACCCCATCGTTCGATGCAGCTATCACAACGAGCAGGGCCACTTCACAACCGCATGCAAGCCCTTCAACGCTTACTTGGAGCAGCTTGTTGCAGGTGGCCACCTCGGCAACTTCATCGACCACGAGAAGACAGCGGCTCGGGCACAACGTGCCGACACAAACACCGAGGAAGCAATGCAGACAATCCATGTTATTCACGGCCCACTAAACTCCAAAGCCGCTCGCCTCCTCAGAGACGAGCTGCATGCGGCCTCTTCCTCCAAGCACGTCATGCTCGTCAGTCCCGAACCTAAGCGCCCAAGGACCGATGAAGGCTCTAAGTGGACTATAACTTTCACCGAGAAAGATCTCGACTGCGTCCAGCTCCCGCATAACGATGCCCTCGTCGTCATGTTACGCATCGGCACTTTCAACGTCCGGCGCGTCCTCGTGGACCAAGGTAGCTCGGCCGAAGTCATGTATTACTCCCTCTTTAAAGATCTGAAGATCCCGGATGCCGATCTCCGTCCCTCCGACGTTCCTCTTATCGGCTTTAATGGTGCACCTGTCTGGCCCATCGGCACAGTCACCCTTCCAGTTCGCGCCGGCTCGGTGACTCTTGACATCGAATTTGTAGTGGTCGACGTTCCTAGCCCTTACAACGCGATTGTCGGGCGCACTTGGCTGCACAGGCTTCGGGTGATCGCTTCTACTTATCACCAGGTGGTCCGCTTCATCGGCCACAACGGACGCCAAGAAGACTTATATGGCGATCAAACTGCGGCTAAGAAGTGCTATGTCAATGCCGTCCGAAGTAGCAAACAGACCTCTCGGGTTAACCTTATCGAAGTCCCCGACGCCCCAGTCCTGGAAGACGTCGGTCGATTCGCCGACGAAAAAACCATTGAAGACGTAACCACCATCCCCATAACCGAAGATGGTTCCCGTTTCTTCCTTGTCAGTTCCTCACTTAGTGATACTGATCGGAACGAGACGGTGGCTTTTCTTCACCGGAACATCGAAGTCTTCGCCTGGACCCCGTACGAGATGCCCGGGGTCGATCCATCCTTCATATGCCACAAGCTCAACATTGACCGAGCCAGGCGCCCGGTCATTCAAAAGGCATGACGGTCCTCTCCTGCCCACTCCGAGGCCGTTATCGAAGAAGTCAACCGACTCCTTAATGCCGGGGCAATCCGCGAAGTTCAATATCCCAGATGGTTAGCCAATACTGTAGTGGTTAAGAAGAAGAACGGCAAATGGCGGGTCTGCGTCGACTACTCTAATCTCAATGACGCTTGCCCAAAGGACTTCTTCCCCCTTCCTCGGATCGATCAGCTCGTAGACGCCACAGCCGGCCACGAGCGATTAAGCTTCTTGGACGCCTACCGAGGTTATCATCAGATTGCCATGAGCGAAGGCGACGTCGAGAATACAACTTTCATTACTCCCCACGGTATCTTTGGGTACCTTGTCATGCCCTTCGGCCTGAAAAACGCCGGTGCCACTTTCCAGCGCATGATAACCAAGATGTTCGAACGTCTATTGGGAGACAGGATGCTTGCTTACATCGACGATATGGTGGTTGCGTGCAAGCGATCACCTAGCCCACCTCGCCGAAGTCTTCGAAGTCCTCAAAAAGCATAAGCTCCGCCTCAACGCCGAAAAATGTGTATTCGGAGTCAGCTCCGGGAAGTTCCTCGGTCACCTTGTTTCCCGATGTGGCATCAAGGCTGACCCGACTCAAATTCACGCCATCGAGCAACTCTCCGCCCCTCACAACAAAAGGGACGTTCAGCGCTTAACCGGCATGGCTGCTGCCTTAAATCGTTTTACAAGTCGCTCCTTGGACAAATGCCAACCATTCTTTGCACTTTTGATAGGAAGCCGGCGCAGCTTTTCCTGGACAGAGGAGTGTGACCGGGCCCTTCTGCAGCTGAAAGCTTATCTCTCCGAGGCCCCGCTCCTGGTCACCCCTCGGGATCAGGAAGATTTGTTCCTCTACCTAGCTGTCTCTCCCCACGCAACAAGCTCGGTACTCATCCGCCAGGAAGAAAGGGAGCACCAGCCTATCTACTACTCAAGCAAAACCATGACTTCGGCCGAGACACGTTACCTTCCCTTGGAAAAACTTGTGCTCGCTCTCGTCTCCGCTTCCAGGAAGCTTGCACCTTACTTCCAATCACATCGTATCACTGTACTAACCGAATACCCCCTTAAATCTCTCCTTCGAAAAGCCGATCTCTCTAACAGAATCTCACAATGGGCAGTCGAGCTTGCGAACTTCGAAATCCACTTTCAACCTCGAACAGCTATCAAAGCTCAAGTCCTCGCCGACTTTATCGCCGAGCTCACTCCGACCGACGTTCTTACTTCCGCCCCGCCCCAACGCCCGGAAGAGCTTCCCCAAGCAACCCTAAGCTCTGCCTGGAAGCTTTTCCATGGCGATATTTGGAAGATGTACGTCGACGGCGCCACCAACAGCCGAGGCGCCGGAGCCGGAATCATACTCCTCTCCCCCTCCGGTGTCCTGCATGAAAGCTCCGTTTCTATAAACTTCCCCGCCTCCAACAACGAGGCCGAGTATGAAGCACTCATTTCTGGCCTCAAGACTGCCCAAGCGCTCGGTATCGAGGAGCTCGTGGTCTATAGCGACTCCCAACTTGTCGTTAACCAGTTGTCAACGGAATACGAGGCTCGGGACGACCGAATGCGGACCTACCTCAGCTCCGCTGTCCAGCTCATCAAGTCTTTTAAGGCCATTCGGGTCGAGCATATCGCCCGAGAACAGAACGCCCACGCCGACGCACTTGCAGGACTCGCTTCGGCTTGCTTCTCCTCGGAACACCGATCTATCTCCTTCAGCGCCATCGATAAGCCCAGTTTCAAGCTTAAAATCTTGAGCCACGAGGTCTTCAACATTGACCTCGGCCCAAGTTGGATGGACGAAATCACCGGCTACCTGCGCGACGACATCCTCCCAACCGACAAGAAAGATGCTCACCGACTTCGAAACAAGGCCGCTCTCTTCTGGCTCAATCCCAACGGCAAGCTTTACCGAAGATCATTTACCGGGCCATACTTATTGGTCACACATCCACATCAGGTCCCGGGCATCATAGAAGAACTTCATGCCGGCGACAGCGGCTGCCACTCCGGTGGACGGTCCCTCGCCCATCGGGCCATCTCTCAGGGGTATTGGTGGCCGTCAATGAAAAAGGATTCTGAAGAGTTCGTCAAGCGTTGCAAAAAATGCCAAATGTTTGCCCCAATTATCCACCAACCGGCGCAGGATCTTAGTCCCCTCACCAGCCCTTCGCCTTTCTCCCAATGGGGCATGGATATCATAGGCAAACTTCCGGATGCCCCAGGAGGATTCAAATTTCTCTTAACAGCAACTGACTATTTCTCCAAGTGGGTCGAGGCCAAGGCCTTGGTCACTATCGAGGAAACCGACGTAATCCATTTTGTTTGGCGGAACATCATCTCCCGCTTCGGTGTACCGTTCGCCATCATCACGGACAATGGGAAGCAGTTCACAGGACAGAAGTACCGAGCCTTGCTTGATGAATACGGCATCAAATGGGACACGTCTACCCCAGCCTACCCCCAAGGCAACGGACAGGCTGAAGCTGCAAACAAGGCGATTTCATCCGGAATCAAGCGCCGACTTGAGTCTCGGCGGGGCAAATGGGCCGAGGAGCTGCCCAGGGTGCTCTGGGGCTATCGCACCACACCTCGGCGATCCACTGGTCGCACTCCTTTCTCCTTGGCATTCGGAATGGAAGCCGTCATCCCCATCCAAGTCGGACTCCCAACCATCCGCACTGAAAACTTTGACGAATCGGTTAACGATGACACCATTACTGCAGACCTCGACTTAGCCGAAGAGGAGCGGGAAAATGCAAGGATAAAGCTAGCTTCGTACCAACAGGAAGTTGCCAAGGGCTACAACCGAAGCGTCCGCCTTCGGTCTTTCAAGCCAGATGATCTCGTTCGGAAAAAGGTGGTAGAAAAATCCAAGAAGAGGAAATTAATGCCCAATTGGGAGGGTCCCTACCGAGTCCTTAAGCATCTCGGTTCAGGGAACTACAAGTTGGAAAAGCTGGATGGATCACCTATCGCTAAGTCATGGAACGCTAACAACCTTAAAAAGTTCTACAGCTAAGCTTTCCATTGCCGAAGCCCGTTTATTTACTTGTATTTCTTTTCCTTGCCAACGTTCATGACAGTACGATTATGTAATGCCAGCATCCCACTAAGTTTGAATGAAAATCTCTATTTTCCTGCATCTTATTTATGTTCTCTCTTTATGCTGTCTTGCTTAATGACACTCGGTTCCTCCCCACCGGACCGTTTTACGCCGACTTCAGGGATATTGTCCTCCTATAGGTGATACCCTTGGACAACATTCCCAC